>PVKV010010145.1:0-33087 GCA_004027835.1 Alouatta palliata
CATGTACCCCCAAACCTAAAATGCAATAAAAAGTATATATATTAAAAAAAAAAAAAGAAAAAAAAAGAAAGGCACAGCAAAGCTACAGGCAAATGAGAGGCCCCGGTGGGAAGAGGGTCCCGGCCAACCCTGCCCCATTGCTTGTCTCCAGAGGGCTGGCCTAGAGGTCAGAGGCCTGGCTTCTGGAACTTGCTCCTCTACTCATCAGCCTGTAATCTTAGGCCTTGGGGTTCTCATCTGTAAAGTGAGCACAGTAAGGTGGGAAAAAGATTTGGCGATGTAGGATATATGCTTGCCTGCCTCAGTAGCTACTTAATATATTTTATTTTTCGAGATAGGGTCTCATTGTCACCACTCAGGCTGGGGTCTTTTTCTGAGTGCCTCCTGAGGGCAGGCGCTGTCCTAAGCACCCCACACCAAGGGATCCTCTAATCCTCACAAACACTCTACAAATAGGTGCTACTGTCATTCCATTTCAGAGACCCTCGAGGAAACCTCAACACAGAGGGGTGAAGTAACCATTGTGCTGGGAGGCCCTTTACCAGGTGACCCCCAAGCTCTCCCCCACCACCCGACCCCCACGCCCAGTCTAGACTCCACCAGTGGGTTTCGGAGTACAGGCCTCCATCTATTGGTGGGTTGTGAGATCAGCCAGTGGGTGTAAGCAGCATCTTTTAAATGACCTAATCTGGCGGACCTGAACAGAAATAGACAAGAAGGCACTCATGTGGTGACAGTATTGTTCACTAAAACATCCACGTGCGTAAGCCTACACTGGGTCGTGATAGAAAATCTATGTCTGACCATGAATCATAGTCGAAAAAGTTTTCAAGACATGAGCTTAGAGAAACAGCCTCCAAATCTCCAGACCAGTCCTCTGTTCTCCTGCCAGAGCCGGAGTTAGGGAAGAGCTAGGTCGGCCTCTGCTGGGCGCCGCCGGGACTGCACCAGGAGCCTGGTAAAGTGGGGCTGGGTGGGAGTGCTCTGCCCTGACTGTGTGGCTGTGGAGCAGGAGTTCCAGTTTCAAAATACAAAATGATAATAATAACAATAAAAATAAAATAAAATGCTAATTCATTTTTATTTCCAAAATAAATTCTTCCCTGGCCATCAGTCTTACCCTGTCTCCACTGTGGTCAATGGATTGTCTGTAACCATTTCATCTTCGCAGGTAGAGCAGGGGCTCCTGAGGGGCACTAGGGATTTGTGTCTCCACCCAGACCACCATGGCTGGCTGAGGTGCCAGCATGGAAGAAGGAAGCTGTCGAATCATTTAGCTCATCACGTAGAACCATTTAGCTTGTGATTCTCAATATCTGAGCAAGAAATATTAAAGCCTGGGCCTTTCTCTTGTTGCAAAATCAAAGAGGGGATATAGGCTATAAAACATTAAGTAGCTGACCATGCGCAGTGGCTCACACCTGGAATCCCAGCACTTTGGGAGGCCAAAGTGGGAGGATCACTTGTGGCCGGGAGTTCCGAGAGCAGCCTGTGCAATATAGTGAGATCTCATCTCCTACAAAAAAACTGTTTGAAATAGCTGAGTATGGTAGTTCACACCTGTAGTCCCAGCTGTTCAGGAGGCTGAGGTGGTGGGAATCGCTTGAGCCCGGGAGGCAGAGGTTGCAGTGAGTAATGATGGCACTGCTGCACTCCCGCCTGGGCGGCAACAATGAGACCCTATCTCAAAAAATAAAATAAAACATATTAAGTAGCTACTGAGGCAGGCAAGCATATATCCTACATCGCCAAATCTTTTTCCCACCTTACTATGCTCACTTTACAGATGAGAACCCCAAGGCCTAAGATTACAGGCTGATGAGTAGAGGAGCAAGTTCCAGAAGCCAGGCCTCTGACCTCTAGGCCAGCCCTCTGGAGACAAGCAGTGGGGCAGAGTTGGCCGGGACCCTCTTCCCACCGGGGCCTCTCATTTGCCTGTAGCTTTGCTGTGCCTTTCAACTTCTTCCTACGGTGTCCCTGGCAGAGCTAATCCTTTATAGATGAGACTATGGTCTTTGAAGAGTGGGGCATTCCTTGTTTAGACCTCTTCGAGGTTCCCAAGCCCTCACTACTGAATTCGTGGCCTTACAGACAGAAAGTACATTTTCACTGTTTTTCACAATAACTGCCTTCTATTGGAGAGTGAATCTAAGAGGAGGCTTTCTTGTCTACTGTACACCATGATGGTTTGAGCTAAGCCTCTTTTGAGGTGTGGAGCTCAGGACAGCTGGGTAAATAGACGAAGAGGGATTTGGAGATGGGGGGAATTTGCAGGGAAATAGATGGGGAGCCGTGAAGAAACGAGGATCGCAAGGTGCTCACAAAATGGCACGAGGGTACTACCAGACTCCAGAGTAGACCCAGCCCACACCCAAATGCTTGGGCCGCAGGCGATTCTGTGGAGTAAGAGAAGTGTTTCATGTCCAAGTTTTAAGTCTATGGCAGAATAGAGGGAGCACGTGCAGACATAGGAACCAAGAGGCAGAGGTGCAGACATAGGAACCAAGAACCTATATCCCAAGTCCACAAGCATTTTGGACTGAACTTTGAATTTCTACAGGGCAATCTGCAGAGAAGAGGAGTCTCAGCTGACATCTCGGGAAACCCGAGTTTCTGGGATGGCCCTGTGTTTACCTCTGAAACACACCAAACAAGGACAAACTTCCCAAGGAGACCCTCGGGAGAGCAGAGCAATGCAAACTGCAGTAAACCACTGTATGAAATCAATCAACAAGTAGGTATTAATACCAGGCCTCCTGCCTATCACTTCTGCCCTTATAGCCTACAAAACAAGCAAAGAACAAAAAATTCTCATAGGTTAACTCCCTCAACAGTCTACCCTTCCTCCCTGACCACTGTAGGTGTAACTATGCCTACGCTCGCCTCTTTCCAGTTTCCAGGGAAGGTTTTCCTTACCTGATCCAAGTTAGTTCATCAGGCTTTAGGTACCACATGTGTCCCGGGCTCTCTCTCTTCCATCAATCACCCCTTTCTGGTGTCCCCACTGGCGCTCTGTCACCAGCATATACAGGATGTTTGTCATTCCAGTATCTTTTAAAACTTCCTTGATGCTACAGCTCCTTCTGGCTAAGCCCAGACATTTGCTCTTTTCCTTCCCCTCAAAGCTCCTGAAAAGAGTCTGTACTCATCTTCATTAACTGCCTTCAAGGCACTGGCTTCTGCCCCATGGTGCTAATAAAACTGTTTTGGCAGTTGCTAAGCTCAATGGGCAATAATTGGTTCTTACTTCCCACGGCCCCCTGCAGCACTGCCTGCTGGCCCCTCTGGCTACATGAAACTCCAGCTTTCACAGCATCACTCTTGCTGCTCCTCTGCAATGCCCTTAGAACAGGTTTCTCAGCCTCAGCACCAGGGACACGTTGGGCTGGATCGTTCTTTGTGACGGGGTCTGACCTGCGCACTGTAGGGTGGTTAGCAGCAGCCCTCACCTCCACTCACTACATGCCCATAGCAGTTCCTGTTCCTGCTGTGACAATCAAAAATGTCCTCAGGCATTGCCAAATGTCTGCTGGGGGGTGAAATGGCTCCCGGTTGAGAACCCCTGCCTTGGAAGGATGCCTCAGCACTGGCCTCAGGAACGCATTTTCCCTAGCCTGCGGTTTTATCCGTCACCACATGCTGATACATAAATCAGCATCTCCGAAAGTCATGTGGCCACTGCCCGCTGCATATTTCCACTGGACATCTCTTTAGCATGTCAAGCTCAGAGTGAGCTTGACCTTTTCCTTCCTGTCTCAGTTGGAATTCTCCTAGGAGCAGAGATTGAGACAAGGATTTAGATGCAGGTGTTTTAACTGGGAGTTGATCTCAGGACATAGGAGTGAGGAATTGAGGCGAGTGAAAAAGCCAGAGTGAGGAGGGAAAGGCAATATAAGGTCCATCATCAAAGTCACTGCCATGAGCAATGGGGGCTCAATTCCTCGGGGACCTCCTGAAAAGAATGCATACAGAATGCTTCCCAGAACTGCCCAACCCAAAGAGACTGGGGCATTTGTCTACTGGCTCCCATCCTCCTTTGTTGAGGGCTGACCCAGGGCCATTAACTCCCCTAATTTCTGGGCTCTGTTTGAGTCACACAAGCCAGACAGACTCCTGGGACTTTGAAGAAGGAGTTGAAATAGAAATCACAATGATGCACTCCATGTAATGGAATTGGGGTGCTGTTGGCATGAGTCCAAGTTCACACAGAAATGCCTACCACAGCTGCCGCTGGTCAGAGGCTGAGGAAGGGGACGTGAGGCAGGACACAGAGAGTGGTCTGCTCCCTGCTTGTACCACACGGGTCCACGCATGCCCCACATTCATGAAGTCCATTCTGTCACTGAGTCTTCAAGGTGGTAGCCAGGCAGCCAGCAAAAGTATTTTGTACAAGAAGGTTAACAGGAGGAACTACAACCCTGCTCACTGCTGCAGCAAATCCACGGGCTGAAGTTGCTGTTCATTGTCTTCCTTTTCCAGCCTCTAATCGAGATTTTCCTCACTGCCGACGGTTGAGCTGGTCAAGTTGCTCACCTGATGGGCTGACCCTTACTTACATCCCTGGGGTCTGAGCCCTTGGCGAACTTGGCCTTTTCAGGCCAAGCAAGGCATGTGAACCCTTAAAGTAGATACACGTATTAACTTAGAAAATGATAGCATGAAAAGTATTACAGTCTTTAATTAGGTAGTATAACTAGAAACACAAATAAGTGTAATTGAAAGTCTCTTGACAGTTTTTCTAACAGTTGAAATATACCCCAGTTATGCCATTAAATAAATATTTTCTGTTACTTTTGAAAAATTAAAAGTAATATTAATCATCATTTGGTTCTAAATCTACAGAAGGGGTACCTAGCTATAATGCTGGCATGCCTCACCCATTTTTGTCTTATACTATCTCCGTCTGCGTTCAATGTTATTAAGCTCTGCTACTGTAATGGGAATATATACTAAATATAAAGGTAATTTTTTGTGAAGTAAGAAAAACATTTCCAGCTGGGCACAACGGCTCATGCTTGTAATCCCAGCACTTTGGGAGACCAAGGTAGGCAGATCGCTTGAGCCCAGATGTTTGAGACCAGTCTGGGGAATATAGTGAGATCTCATCTCTTTAAAAAAAGCCAGGCATGGTGGCACCCACCTGTAGTCCCAGCTACTCAGGAAGTTGAGGCAGGAGGATTGCTTGAGCCCGGGAGGCAGAGGTTGCAGTGAGCCAAGATTGCACCATTGCACTCCAGCCTGGGCTACAGAGTAGATCCTGTCTCACTCTGCAATGGAAATTGCATTGGATTTATAGATTGCCAAAAGCATATGAAAAAGATACTTGCACACGCATGTTTATAGCAGCAAAATCTGCAACTGCAACCAACCCAAATGCCCATCAGCCAATGAGTGGATAAGGAAAATGTTATATATATATATATATATATATATATATATATGTATCTCACATTATATATATCTCATATTATATATATACACATATATACATAAATATTTTTTCAGGCCTTGGTTGCTACAAGGGCCCATGGCACCAAGAGACGGTCTCCTGGATTTCAGACCTATTCTTGAGTGTATTTTCTGAATTCTAGACATTCTTTCACTTTGGTGCTAGGGGATCACTGGGAGTGATGGTGAGAGGGACCAATTCTGTATCTACCCTTGATTCCCGAATCTGTGTGTACTAGCAGCTGGAGACACCGTACCACATATCAGCTATATCCTGGATGACAGCAGCCAACGCGTGTATCATCCTTGAGTTGGCACCTTTACTGAGTTTTTTAATATATATAGTTTTACCTTTATGGTTTGACTCTGGGAAACTGAGTTTCTAAGGCGCCATCCCATCATTCTGTTAGGTCCATGGCTTCCCCTAGTTGTGGTATATATCAGACCAGTGGATTCCCTGGTCATGCACCCCTTATTGCACCTACTTTGCCACAGCATGTGCCTCTTAATCTGAAGTGATATGATGAGGCATCGTATCTAGATAAATCAGGCATTCTGGAAACCCTCAGCTTAACACCAGAGGTAGCAACCTCAGAAAAAAGGATTTGCTCCCCTTTCCAAGGTGGAAGGGACCCGATGCAGTCAAGATGCCTCAAGTAGCTGGCTGACCAAAGGGCTCAGAGCCTGTCTCTGCACTGACAGATCACCAGTCAGCGGTGGCAGTAGCTATCTCTGTGGGCCCACGCCTGGCCTCCATCCTGGTCACCATGGCTACTCCATTCATAGGCTTACTGTGCAAGCCCTGGGGACAAGGCTGGCCTCCAGAGGGTGAGTCACGCTGTCCACCTTGTTATTCAGCACTCTTCCTATGGGGGATGCTCTCTGGGAAGCATTTGTGCCCACTCCCATGGGATCACCCACATGCGTCTTCCCCAGACCTCCCTGTCTCCCTTCTCATCTTTTTCAAGCCCCAGACTGACCAACTAACCAAGCCATTCATTGCGCAAGGTTCCATATGTATCCTTACGGAATCCTAAGTCATACGGTCCAAGCAACAGAAATATATATACTCCTATGTATTTCAATGAGGAAAACCTAGAATAGAGAGAAGATAATAAACAGCAATTTCAACCTCCAGACCTGCTGCAGCAGCGAGCAAGGTTGTAGCCTGTCCTACTTTCCTGGACAAAGTATTTTTACTAGATGACTGGCTGCCACCTTGAAGGCTTAGTGACAAGACGGTCTTACGTGGGGCATAAGTGGCTTGGAGTGGAGGATTTACCCAGTGCCAGGGAGGCTCAGAGAGTGTGCAGGAGGGAAGGTGGCACGTCAGATCCACCCTAGATTTGTTTCTTCCTGCACCAACAGGTCTTCTCAAGCTGTATATTCAGCAGGCCTGACCATGGCCACACACAAACATTTACAAATCAGAAATTTCATCACATCCCCTTCCTCAACCTCTGATTTCAGCTGCAGTTGTGATAGACAGTTCTGTGTGAGCTTGGATACCACTTTCCCTCTTTTCCAAGTTGATAAGCAGATGTACTTGAATAAGGTTGAAGCTCTGCACAGTGCAAGAATTTCCTCTACCCACTGTCTTTCAGGACTACCTTAACTGGAGCTTTCAATAGAAACAGCAGTCCATTTTGGCTAACACCAACACAATGAACCAGGCCTAGGTAGGGTTATTCTAGACTAGTCACAAGAAAATCCTGGGTGTGAAGTGAAGGAGAGTCATCAGTGCAACAGGGTGCCAGCCTTGGGGGCCTGAGGAAGAGGCATGTGCCGCTCACTTTTACCTTCTGGCCCTGCTCATGCCTGATCCCTGAGCTGTACACCTTCCATCTTAGAATGAATTTCTGTTGGCCTGCTTGAATTTATGACCTGAGTGGCACAAAACCCAGCTCATGATAAACCTCTCTGATGTCTTGATTAATTACATCCAATGGTCAGATGCTCTGTCTCTACCAAGACCCAAAATATATTGGGATCTGCCTTTCAAAATGTTTATAGTTCTCTGCTGCCCAAGGCATAGCCTTGCTCCCAAATCCTTAGGAGTCTGTAATACACCTCTCTTATTGCACCCTGCCAGAGACTGCACACTTCATGGCTATCCCCTGGGAATACTTACGGGATCGCGGATTTGCTGGGTCACACAGTCCAAGTGACACAGCAGCTAGCATTGTAGCCTGGCTCGTGCCGCAGTCTTTCCTTGCTCCAAGTCATGCAATGAATGGGTTGGAGCAGGATTTCTAAATATAGTATGTGTTATGTCCCAAAGCCAAAGAGCACCATGTATTCTTCTTAATGGTACAGCAGGGGTCCCCAACCCCCTGGCCGCAGACCAGTATCAATCTGTGGCCCGTTAGTAACTGGACCACACAGAAGGTGAGCAGTGGGTGAGCAAGCATTACCGCCTGAGCTCCACCTCCTGTCAGATCAGCTGTCACATCAGATTCTCATAGGGGCATGAATGCTGTTGTCAACTGCGGATGCAAGGGATCTAGGGTGCACACTCCTTATGAGAATCTAACCAATGCCTGATGATCTGCGGTGGAACAGTTTCATCCTGAAACCATTTCTCCCATCAACCCCGAGAAAAACTGTCTTCCACAAAATGGGTCCCTAGTGCCAAAAAGGTTGGGGACCACTGTGGTGGAGGATACAAAAGGCAGTAACTTATCCTCACCTCAGAGGGCACATGTGACCCAAAAGCATCTGCTACACTCTCCAAACCTGATGCCTTTTCTGTATTTGATGCAACATCTGGCAGCCTTTCCTCTTTTCTTCCTCACCCATGGGCTCTACCTCACCCCTCATCCCCCGCCAACACTGCATCAACAAGTCCCGCAGATTCAACCTTTCTTCATTCTGACCTCTCCTTTCCATTTCCCCTCTCACTGCCTTGATTCAGCCTTCATCATTTATCTGTTTCGATTCCTGCAGAAGCTTCCTAATAAAATTCCCTACTTCCAGTATCAATTCTCCACTAATTCACTCCACTGCCAGGGAGAGCTGCTGTTACTCCTCCCCTCTATACAATACTTACATCGCTCCCCATCATTTCAGACGTATGTCTTTGTTGCATCTATGTGTCTAGATGCCCATTTTCACCTCCAACAGTAGGCTTTTTGCAGGTAATAAACACGTTCTACTGGTTTCCAGAGGTGGCCTGTCTGTGGAACGTTAGTGAGGCATTCAAGGTCCTTTGCCACATGGCTCTTATGTCTCCAGCTTGCTCTCGATCACTCCCACTTTCTCCCAACTAGCAGTTCCTCTACTGAGCCATGCTCTCTCTCACCTCCATGCCATGCCTGAGCTTTGTATCTGAATGACATCCACCCACACCCTCCACTCTTTACCTCCCTGGACTCCATTAATTCCTACTCATCCTTCAAACTCAGCTGAACTATTGCCTTCTGCAAGAGCTCCTCCATCATTCATTCATTTCATCCCACCAGCTAGTTTAGGGAGCCTTTTGTTCCCAAAGCACCCTGCATTGAGCTCTAATCTTAGCAGCATTTGTCAGGTTTTGTGACAATGGTTTGTTATACCAGACAGAGCTAGCTAGCTACTTGAGAGTGAGGATTGGCCCCAGGGTCAGGCCAAGTGCCTAGCACATAGCAAATACTAAGCACTGGCTCAACCAGTGAAATCTGCACAGTCCACAGGTAGTAAACCCCCAGCCCTCAGGCTAAACCAGTCCTGCAGACACGTGTCGTTTGGCCCACACAGTTTCTGGCTGAAAGGACGAATAGGATTGATTCAGGTTAAAAGACTTTCAAGATGACCCACAGCTGGACTCCATTCTCTTTGGTTATCTGTCTAGCCAGCCAGAGATGTACAAGGGAAACATCAGATCAAGGACACAAGTGACCACAGCTCCCTGGGTGCACTCAGTCCCTTACAGGAGTAGCTCAACTGCAACTCCAGGTCTCAGTAGTCTGCACAAAAATGGGGGCCAGAGGACCAGAACCACCCTAGGCACCGTTTTTTATCCTATGCCAGGGAGGCTCAGAGTGTGGAGTGGGGAAAGTGGCACATCAGTGACAGTCCATCCAATTTTTCTGTCTTCCTACACCAACAGGTCTTTTCAGGCTGTACATTCAGTAGACCTGACCATGGCCACACATGAACATTTACAAATCAGAAATTTCACATCTACATTTTTAAACTCCAGATTTCCATTTTCTCTTGAAAAATCCATAGATACAGCAACATTGAACATTCACTCTCATAACGGTTGCAGCTTCCTCCTTTAAGTTGGCATAAACTCTATTCAGTTTGCCACACTCTCCATTTGTCTTTTATCAACGAATTATTTCCATTACCAGCCTTGCTTCTACAGTCATCTGAGTCTGCAAATTCCAACTGCTGTCCTACTATCTTACTTGATCCTTTCCCCCAAATCTAGGGATGGCGGTAGGCCTACAACTATCCTCCCTTTCAGAGATGAAGAAGGTAAGAACCAGGGAGGTGGCTGGCCTCATAGGTGACACAGCTTGTTAGCAACGAAGACATGACCAAAACCTAGATCTTGGGACTTGCAATTTCTCACCACCCCATGCCAGTTATCACATACCCAACTGCTGTTTGCTGCTTTCTCTAAAGCACTTCATTTATGTCTCAAGGATGCATGTAATGCTTTGACTGTGTTGCTGTGAAATAGTCGGCAGGCCTACAGACAGATTTTAGCACACACACTCCTTGGCTGAGCAAGCGAAACAAGAGCCAGTGTAGGGCTCACAAGATGGATGGTGCGGACGAGGCCTGCACTCACTAACTCTTTATGACAGTCCTGTAAGGTGGGAGCTATTATCCCCATTTTATGAGTGAAGAAGTTGAGGTCCAGAGAGGTTAAGTGAATGCATCCTTTGGTTCTATCGGCTGCTAAAAGAATGATATACTTTAGTTCCAGCTGGCAAAGAACCCCTACCCCGAGCTGCTTGAGCGCCTTCCTCACTACCCTGGTTCCCCACGATCCACACAGTCTAGCAGTGCTGGGGTTCATTCCATACCTTCCACAGACTGGGGTTTCCAGGAACTTGTGCCAGCCACACCTCCAGTGTTAGTTCTAACTGGTTGGTGCCTGAGAGGATGCTGAACAATTTTTGAACATTTCACCTGAATAAAAAGGTTTGCATTCTTAAGATTTCGACTTTTAACGTAATGGCAAATGAATACATTCTGCCAAGAGCCAAAAGAGCTAATCAGCAAGAATTTAGCCAAAACTTGAGGAGATGTGGAAGACTATTAAATGGACCATTAAGTATGTGGTCTTTGGTAACTGGTTCCTTTAACATCGTGATTTCAAGGATTTCAAAGAGAAATGCCCAGCACTGACTAAAGCCAAGGTCCCAACATGTTTTCCGCCTTCATACCCCTAAAGAATGCCACAAAATTTCAGCAGTTATGACAGTGACTCTCAGGGCTTCCAACCCAGAGAGGAAGTGGGAATCATGGAAGCAGCATCTTCAGAGAAGGAGAGCCTGTAGAGTGAGAAAGTATCCCCATCCCCACCTCGGTGCTCAAAGGATGCAGTTATGGCCTCTGGCAGGATGTCAGAGTGACTGCAAAACTTTCTGGGCAAAAGCCAGGGCCAGGCCCAGGAGCTCACAGGGTGTGGTCATGTTCTTGCCCAGAGGGGAAAACCACCTGCACCCATCACCCCACATCCCAAAAGCCTGTCTGTGGAACATTCCCTGGAAGTTGATAAGCACTCACATTTCAGCAGGGGGGAATAAAGGTTAGTTTCTTTCTTAATAACCTTCACCCTTGGGTGGCAGGTTTGGATGGCACAGAAACCTCCGCAAGCCACATTTCTCTTCACAGGGGCTAGGTCTCCTACTAAAGGCACATCTTGGGGTCAGGGAAGCCTGCAGACAGGGAAAAGTTGGTCATGCTTGCCTTCAGTGACTGCCATCTTGGACTCTGAGGTCCCCTGTAGCTGAGTTGTACCTTCCTACTATCCTTTCTACCTCCACTATCTCATTTTCTAAAGTGTGGTATCTATTCACAACATGATATTAACAGCTTAAGGCACTGTACCCTCAATTCCAAAGGTCATGTGTATTTTCATATAACAGCTTTAATGAGATGTAATTCACATTACCATAAACTTCACCCTTTTAAAAGGTACAACTCGGTGCTGGTTAGTACAACAGTCCCCTTATCTGCCAGGGAGAGATTCCAAGACCCCCAGGGGATGCCTGAAACCATGAATAGTACTAAACCCTATAGTATTTTTTCTTATACATATATACCTAAAGTTAATTTATAAATTAGGTACAATAAGAGATAAACAAAATAGAGTTATTTTAATTATATGTAGTAATGTAATATGAATGTGCTCTCTCTCTCTCAGAATCTTACTGTACTATACTACCCTTCCTGTGATCAATCTTATCAACAAGATGGCTACTAAGTATCTAAATGAGCAGACAGTGGCCAGGTACAGTGGCTCATGCCTGTAATCCCAGCACTTTGGGAGGTTGAGGCGGGTGGATCATGAGGTCAGGAGTTCAAGACCACCCTGGCCAAGATGGTGAAACCTCGTCTCTACTAAAAATACAAAAATCAGCTGGGCATGGTGGCACGTGCCTGTAATCTCAGCTACTCAGGAAGCTGAGGCAGGGAATTACTTGAGGCAGGGAACTGCTAACCAGGGAGGCAGAGGTTGCAGTGAGCCGAGATCATGCCACTGCACTCCAGCCTGGGCAACAGAGCAAGACTCTGTCTCAAAAAAAAAATACCTTGAGTTCTAAATGAGCAGACAGCATATACAGTATGGATGCACTGGACAAAGGGACAATTCATGACCCAGGTGGGACGGAGCATTACGGTGCGAGGTTTCATCATGCTACTCAGAACAGTGTGAAACTTATAACTTATGAACTGTTTATTTCTGAAATTTTCCATTTAATATTTTCAGATTGCAATTGACAGATAACTGAAACCACAGAAAGCAAAACCTTTTGCTTTGTCCACCATTCAAGGGTGGACTATTGAATGTTCAGAAGTGCAATCTCATCACTCTAATTTTAGAGTATTTTCAAGACGCCACCAAGAATCCCCTTACCTATAAGCAGTCACTCCCTATTTCTACCTCCTTCAGCCTATGGCAACCACCAGTCTACTTCTGTAGATTTATCTATTCTGGGTATTTCCTATAAATGGAATAATATGTGGTCTTTGGTAACTGGTTCCTTTAACATCGTGATTTCAAGGATTGTCAATGTTGTAGAACGTATTCACATTTCATTCCTATTTACAGCCGAATAACATTCAATTACATGGCCACATCATATTTATTTTATCCACTCATTGGTTGACAGACATTTGGGTTCTTTATCCTTTTGGCGATTATGAGTAATGCTGCTATAAACATTCATGGTAACGCTTACATTTAACCATTTGAGGAAGAGCCAAATTGTTTTCCAAAGTGGCTGACCATTTTATATTCCCACCAGCAAATTACAAGGGTTCCGATTTCTCCACTTCCTCACCAATACCTATCTTTTTGATTCCAGTTATCCTAGTGGCTATGAAGTGGTATCTCATTGTGGTTTAGATTGGCATCTCTCTGATGGAAATGTTGTGCTTATGGACCAAGTGCATATTTTCCTTGGAGAAGAGTCTATTCAGATCCTTTGCCGATTTTTAATTGGGTTTTTCATTTTTACTTTATAGTATTGAGTTGTAAGTTTTTTAAATATATTCTAGATACAAGTCTCTTATCAGAGTTAAGATTCCAAATATTTTCTCCCATTCTGTGGGTTGTCTTTTTACTTTCTTGATGGTGTCCTTTGAGGCACAAAAGCTGTTTTTTAATAAAGTCCAATTTATCAAATTTGTTTTTCTGTTGTTGCTCATGCATTTGGTGACATAGCTAAGAAGTGTTGAGAGCTTCTAGAAGGAATCAGCTTCAGATCTTATTCATTTCCACCAACACTGGGATGGTCACAAAAGGGTTTTCATTCTCAGGAAAGACTCTGATTATGAAATATTTGAGATATACAAAGAGGTACAATGAATAACATACATTTATGTCCTTGATAACCAACTTATGAAATTTTACCAATAAAGCTGAGGTTCTCTCTGTGTCCCCTCCATACCTGCGCTTCCAGAGGCAACTTTATTGCCCTGAATTTGGTGTTTATTATTCTCATGCATCTTTATACTCTTACTACATGTGTATGTATCCTTTTATCAGTATGCGGTATTATACTGTCTTTTAAATAGCAGCATGTAATGCATATTCTGCAACTTACTTTTTCTCTGCCCCAAATGAAGAAGCAGAGAAAATGGGCAGGAAAATCAGAAAACTAAGGTTTTTTCTTAACAGTTAAAAGGTTCTAATTCGAATCATTTTTTTAAAAAATCTACTTTCACCAAGTCTACCTATGTAAATCCAAATACACAGTTATTTTTCTGTTATCAGTTTTACAATCTAAAATTAGAATAATAATCTGTACTTCTAACCCCACGTGAAACTTTTAAAATAAACATTCTTTTAAAACTTTGAAAATAGCTTGTAGAAATTCAAGGTTCTGTGGCTGTTAGTCATCCAATGCCTTCTCCAGGCTTCAGTGAGATGATACAACTATAGTCCTTTGAGCAGATTTTTGGAGTAAGCAGCTCTCTTGAGTTACTGCTTGAAAAGCCTGATGGCTCTGCAGAACAATGAATCATCCCCTAAAATCACAGAGCCTGACCTTTTACTTTCAAAAAAAGAAACCTGAGATACTCTTCATTTTACAGGTGCAGAAACCAAATCCTTTAGCAGTCATTTGCCCTTTCTGGGATCTCCTGTTCCCTGGGTCAGGCCTTTTACACCTCACTCACCCGCCCTCTGGTTTAACCCTCTCCTGCTGCAGAATTCAAGATCCGTCCTCAAGTCAGATTTGCTTGCTTTAGAATCAGTCACAAAAGTGAGGGTTCAACAGTCCACGACACTTTACCTTTCCACTCTCAGGACGGAGCAATCATGAAAGGTGAATAGATTTGGCTCTGAGATATCAATTACCAAAACACAAAAGAAACAGCTGGTATCTTCTAAAAGCTTCAGCAAGGCCAATGGGGAAAATTTTTTTTAATAAAAAAGAAAAAGCTGGCACCAAATAGCTTCCTTCACTAAAGAGTATGAAGCTAGACAGATATAATTTACAACCAAGGTGTGTTCCCAACAGCAGGCCAGGGTCTATGAGCAGATTATACCAGCTGCTGCTGCCATACTTTCTGAGGGCTGACTTCACTGCCAGCACTCACTCCCATCATTTACCCTACTCTATCAAATGGGTCCTCAAGGCTTGGCAGAAATAAACAGTGAATCCTCATCACACACAGGGATTCCTGCCTAAAGCCATCTCCCATGTGGAGCAGTACCATAAATTGAACCAACAGATACTATCAGGTGAATGGGTGCTCTTTCTAAATCTCTGACACTCACGATCATTACTTGCATCTTTTTCTCAGCTCACTGTTCCTACCACTATTTACTGTTGCCTTCTTCTGCTCCAGGCAGATTCTCCCAGCCAAAGTTCCCCTGTAGCCCAGAACTTCTCTATCAATCAGTGCTTTCAATCATGGAATCAAAAAGAAAATCATTCCTACCAATGACCTAGGAGGATGACTTTTTCATGGCGAAGTAATACAGATAAAACAAAACCTGAAAGAAATTCCCTTTGGTTGCAAAAATGGAGCTGAAGAAAACATACATATTTAGTAAGGACTCTTTATCTGTAATTTTTCTGATTAGACTATTATTATAAATAGCTAGTATCTATTCTGAAAAATAAACAAATGCCTGCAAAAGAACAGAAATAAGCAGCCCAAATGAGATAAAGTACTAGCTACAGATTATATTATTTACTTGTGCCTAGTTTCTTCTTCAAAATCAGCATCCAAGGGCAAAAGGGTCCAAATGTGAGATTCTAGGTAAACAACTTCCTGTTAGAGTCAAAGAAGAGGGTTTTTTGTTGTTTTAGTTTTTTTTTTTTTTTTTTTTTGAGACAGAGTCTCGCTCTTGTCACCCAGGCTGGAGTGCAGTGGCACGGTCTCAGCTCATTGCAACGTCCGCCTCCCGGGTTCAAGCGATTCTCCTTTCTCCTGCTTCAACCTCCTGAGTAGCTAGGATTACAGGTGCCCACCACCGCGCCCAACTAATTTTTGTATTTTCAGTAGAGACGGGGTTTCACCATGTTGGCCAGGCTGGTCTCGAACTCCTGACCTCAGGTGGTCTGCTGGCCTCGGCCTCCCAAAGTGCTGGGATTACAGGCATGAGCCACTGTGCCTAGCCAAAGAAGAGTTTCTTACAGGTATACTAATATGTCTAGATCTCAGATATACAGGGTGATAGGAAAGAACCATTTCAAAAATCTAAAGACATTTCCTACTTGTTAGTAGTGTATTTCCTAATTGTTAACAGATCATTTTCCAGTACAAGCAGAACTAAAAATTCTTCAGGAAAAACTAAGAGATTCAGGAGTTGAATGTTTTAATAAAAAGAGGTTTCACTCTCCCTGGTTCCTCATTCCCCTTTATGTGAAGACTTACAAACATGATGAGGTGTTAATACGGTAATTCCTATCATTTTAATAAAGAAATTAAAAATCTGAAAATAGAACCAAACTATGGGAAAAATTATTTAGGCTATTTTTCAAACACCCTATACTTACTTCAGTGTTTAACCACATGCAAAGTGCATGCTGTTGCAGCATCTTACCCTGCCTTGCTGGTCTCTGCAAAGTCATAACTGGCAGTGAAGTTTTGTTGTCAGGAGTAAAGGTGCCCAGAACAGTAAGTCTTTGGCCCTCTTTGACATCGCAGGTAGGGATTACAGGAAAGCTAATGCAAAGGTGTTTTTATCAAGATCCAACAATTATCCAAGGTTTGCAAAACTTCTTGGGAGTAGGATACAGCTCTTGCTTGGAATCTTTATCAGGCATCTTATAAAGATAAGACTCGTTAACAAAATAGAATCCACGTTCACATTCAAAAGGTAACTTGGAAACTGCTCCAGGTATCACCCAATTAACTGAAGCAGATAGAAAAAAAAACCTCAGAAGATATAATTGTTTAAATACACTCTATTTTATTTTGTCTTAAAATAGTTTAACCTTTATGCTACAGACTTATTTCAAAAAACAGAAAATCTTATCTTGCACCAAAAAATATATATATAACACTCTGTTTTATTATTTTTTCTCCAAAGACCATTAAATACTAAAGGGAAACAAAAACTAAATAATGAATGTAAAGAACCAAATTTTGTTTTAAAAACTAGAGTTGCACATTTGAACACATTAATTCTACGCAATGATTTGTCGTCACTGCATCAAGTCCACGCTCACACTCCAGCAACAGCAGATCCATTAACTGCCAAGTGCATTGGTTCCTAGCCACACAATGGCTAACATTTCATTTTCACGGTAAGAGGAGCAAAAGGCTTTCAATGGCCTTTGTACTCTTTAAAAAAACAAAACAACAACAAAAATATTTCCTAGTTATCCAGTGATTTTTTTTTAAGATCATTACCTTTTAAACTTTGTTAAGAGAATAAGAAGTAAGTAGTGTTTTAAATAAAATGAAAAAATACAACAGCATCAGACTAAAATACGTGATTATTTTAAACAAACAGTGCACAATCTGAGGAAGTTTGGTTAGGGCACAATCATTTTTATATATACATGGAAGTCACATCATACACATATTGGAGAACAGGGATTAGAGGTGCTTTGCTTTAAAAAAAAAAAAAAAGTTTAAAACTAAAAGACAAAATAGTGTCCCCAGCTTTTTCAAAAACCTTTGTGACAGTATAAAAAGCAGGTAACAAATTTATTTTTAAGTTAGTTATGGTGCTAATCTCCTAAAAGTAATGATGAACAAATGACTAAATTAGTAAACCAAATGATTCATATTCATAATTGATAACAATAAAAGCTGAGTTTATGGGATGTTTGATTGCAAAGAATCAACTGAATGAAATAAATTGAATAAAAAAGAATGCATTATTCATTCAGTCTGGCCCCTACCATCAAAATGAAAAGACAATTACTGGAGAGCAGCAATTATAGGTTACAGGGCAGTCATGATAATGCAACAGCTAGGTCACTGCTCTGTTTTTTACAAACTGGAGGGGATGGAAACTTAACCAAGTCAGTGGCATAAACCAATCTGAGACCCATGTGTACCATTTTAGCTGAGAGATTACTCTGAAGACAATGTCCTGTGAAGCATAAAGAACTACTTACGCTACCAAATGTAAAACTTTGGTTAAGAAAAATCCCTTTAAAAGAAACTTCAAATGTCACAGGAGTTGCATACCACGGAATTGTATCATTAATACCTGGCCTGAAACCACACTCTCCACACTTCTGGAAGTAGCAGTGAAAGGAGAGCTGAAACACAGTCTCTCTATAGTTATTAAGGGAAATGTCCCAACCTAGTAGGGGAGAGTTGTCTATCTCTACCATCCCTTCCCCTCCTCCCCGCTTTTGCATGTTAATATCCAAATCTCCGTTCTGGTCCATTAAGTCAGGTAGTTGGGAGATGGATTACGAAAGTGAGGGAAAAGTGCAAGCTGATATAAAGGCGAAGGGTGAAAGAAGAGACTGGTTACAGCTCCACTCTGTTCCTAATCCACAGTGCACACAGCATGCCCACTCTTTAAAGGATGACTATTAGGGACTATGAAAATAATATGTCATGAAAAATCACCTCCTGTGTGGGACAAAAATATGTGGTTAACATAAGAACAGGTCATGCAAAAACATGCATTAAAATGGGGCTCTGCCCTGATAGTGGGGGAAAAAATAAGCTGCAAAAACTTCAAGTCACATAATCCACTCTATTCTCTTCTCAATGATTTTCCTGGAAAACACAGACCAGAAATTGTACATTTCTGCTCTGTCTAGTATTTTAATTCAAGTCAAAAACTATGTGTAACAGTAAAATTCAATAAATTAATCCTAAAGTAAAATGTGAAGGTCCAAGGATACACCAGTAGTGAATCTTCAGAAGGTCCTATTTTGCCCTGGCCTCTGGGTCTTTGGTTTTTGTCTAGAATTGTGGCCATGTGAGAGACTGATATATGAGTTGCTAAAACTGGAGGTTCATGATCTTAAAAGCCTGATCTAATAAAAGTAGAAAATAAAAATAAAAAATAAAAAGGTGATGAAGGACAGAGGCCAGATCAAATGAGATGCTATCAGAGAAGATCAAAGAACGTATGCACAAATACATTCCTGTGGAAGAAGGAGTCTACAGGAAAACTAATGCAACAAGAAGGGTAAAGGAATAAACTTGTCTTTACAAAAAAAAAAAGAAGAAGAAAAGGCCGGACAGGTGGAGGCAGGCAGACGCTGATGCATGCGTATGTGGGGTGTGCGTCATTCATCTCAACAGCTCCCAGAGCACCCACCCCTCACAGTGCCTTATGCAGAGCAGGCACTTAGTAAATGTGTTTGCTGAATGAAAACTGAAAATGGTAGTTCTCACAGACTTATGATAAGAAGAGCCACCAGGGGATCTGGAGAGACAGGCAAAGGGCCATAGCAACGTTAACAATGGAAACAAACAAAAATCATGAAAAGCAAAAGGTGAAGTCTTCTAATCCAATATTACTTCACTCCCCCTGTGCACAATACATAGTGTTCTAACTCTAGGTATTGCTGTTAAAATAACTCACTAGTAACTACAACATATCATAAGAAAAAAGGTAGTAACTAATGCCACAAAACTCCAATGCTGGCATTTCCTGAATTCCCTGAAGCTCCTACTACCCTTTGCTAATCCTTTTAGATACTGTAAAACTTACCAATGACATTAACGTGCTTTGCATCTGATTTCTTAATGGTACATTCTGATTCTTCTTATGGTATTTTTTTTTAGAAGGTAGAGGAGAAAAATGCCCAAATACAGCATCAGGTCCACTTCATTTCAGATGTTAAACAGCTGTTGCTATCTACTCTTTATATAGAGACCAGCTATGAAAGACAGCACTTTCTTCTCAGATTTGCAAGTGCCTGTAGCCTCCGTAGCCACATAACTTTTCATGTTCTTCCCAACAGGTTTCTATGTTTACCCATTATTTGACTAAGCCAGAAAAAAATAGCTGAGGGAGAGAGATTTTTCCCACTGATCTCTTAATACCTTCAGATGCCCAGAAAACCTGATGGTGGGTATCTATCTGAAATGCCTCTTAATTATTGCAACAAGGAGACAAACTAAGTCACCCTAGTAGTATTCATAAACACAAAGGGACATGTCAATTATCTGTGCTGTGGGAAGTCAACAGGAGCAAACTCAGGAAACAAGGCAGAAGACTTAAAATAAAAGAAAAAAATACTTTTAATACTTCTGTCTTCTATTTTTAAGGACAGGTTTTTAAATGCACATGCCCTACTAGGTGCCAATGAGGACCTGATATGTGTGCGAATGCCCTAAAATGGGAGTGCCAATGAGGTGGGCAGATAGTGGTCAAGTCTAGATATTAATTTCATTATACAGAAAAATAAATACAAGATTCAAAAACTGAAACCCATTGTGCCTGGCAATTAAAATATTATTCTAAAAGGAAGGCAGAGTTTCCTAAGATTAAAAGTCACCAAGTAAAATAAAATTGTCTAATAAAATTCATCATTCTCATATTCCTACTGAGGGAAAGAAAAAATTATCTTCTCTGTGTTATTTTCCTAAGTGACTTCTTTTAATTAAAAAAAGGCGGAGAGGAGGGAATTTTCCATGAGTTTGAATCCTACAAATGCCACAAACAGCTTCTGAAGCTGAAGCTATGACAATGAACTTCCATGTCACAAAAGAGGATGAGGAAGTGGAAGGGAACAGTGCAGAGGAAACACAGTGACATTGTATTACAGTAGGTATTTACGCCTGCTGTCCTCATCCAAGGTAAGGTCAACAACTTCTGCCGGTGAGGCCCAAGTCTGCTGGGGAGTCACAGCAGTCCATGACTGTGTTTGCCTGGTGCTAACATACTGTGTGCCCGAGCCATGCTTCCATGAAGAAACACTCTGAATCACACCACCTCGAGGATGAACACACCTACAATTGAGATGAAGAACAAAAGCATGGTTAATTCCACCACAGGAAAAACAGAAGACAATATGACTTCAGTTGTACTGATCAACATTTTTACTAAGATAAGCCTAGTATGCAAGTCCATGAAACCCACAATCAATATCCTTCCCTCCATGTCTGTCTCCCTCTCTCCCCACCCCCATCCCACCCTGTCCCTCTCTCAGTTTAGCTTTAAAAAGGCGAACGGTCTTATCTCAGCCAGCAAATCCTGAGTTGTGTCTAGATTAGTCACTGACCATGGGTAAAAGGATGTTTCTCTGGACTCATTTACACCTCTGAGATCTTCAATGACAGAGCAATACATAAATCCAGAACAAAGTTAAGATGTCCAAACAGTCTTAGTCTGAACAAACCAAACCATAAGAAAAATAGTTTAAACCTGTTCTTAAAATAAATTTTATAATTGGTAATATTGCCTTCAAAGACAGTTATAGGAATATCCTTTTACAGATTAGATTTCTAAGTCAGTAAGTAACAGATTGTGAATAAAGGCCGGGCGTGGTGGCTCACGCCTGTAATCCAAGCACTTTGGAGGTCAAGGCGGGCGGATCACCTGAGGTCGGGAGTTCAAGACTAGCCTGATCAACATGGTGAAACCCCGTCTTAAAAAAAAAAAAAAAAAGATGACCAGATTGTGAATAAAGAATCAATTTCCCTTGTCCTGAAGGTCACGACAGAAGCACTTGGTTCATTCAACAGAATTGCTTATAATTTGGTTCAGTGAAAGTAATAAAGCTGAATCCTCAGTTTAGATCCACTTGTTAGCAAGTCACACCAAGAGTTCGCTGAAATAAAATTGTTTCAGAAACACTGAGAGTTGACATTCCACATTCCAGTCAAATGATAGAATTGTGAAGCTCCAGGACAAAGCACTAAGTTCTGACTCAAATGAGAGGAAGGCAGGCAACTCAAGTGACCAATGCTATGTCCTCTCATCTAAACTTCCCGACCAGCCCTGAGGTAGCTTATGTCAGCAGTAACAAGTGACATGAGTCTAATCACTAAACTACCACAGTGACTCTTGAGCAGCTGTTTGACAATCTGTATGCAACGAACAATGCTGGGTCACTTGAGAATTTCAGCTTTGGTTTAATGCTGCCTACACCACCAGGTTCAAAAGAACATTAGGGTAACAATGGACAAGATTCAGTTGCAAAACTGCCCCAAGGACGCTTAAACTCCTGAAAACATGCCCTATCTAAGAGAGGTTCCTAAGAACAGATTTCTCAGGGCCAGAGGGCAGAATGCAAATTTGTTACAGTACCAGAAGCCTGTCATCTGTCCAGAGATGGGCTAAGTAGCTACTAAGCCAGAGGCTATACTACCTTTTCAAAATTAGCTAGTGAAATAAATAGGGACGTTAAAATAAGGGACATAAAGCCCAATGTCTAATTTATATCTGTTCAATTCATTAAATAAATTCATATTAAGTGACCATATAACCAGGAAAAATGTCAGCCAAAGGAGTCCGTTCAACATTCACAGAAACAGTTTTGATGCCTGAAGGCCAAAGGAACACCACGTTTACTAAGCGGTTTCACATGTATTATCTCACTGGACAATTACAACAGACCTATGAGGCAGGCATGGAATTTACTATCCTCGCTCTACAGAGAGGGAAACTGAGGCTTAAACAGGTTACATGATTTGCTCAGAGTCACAGTGCTTGAAAGTGATAGGCCAAGGAAGACAGGTCTGATTTTGGGTCCAATGCTTTCCGTATCATGTTGTTGCTTTACAGATGTTGTATATTAAACTGGGTGCGGCAAAACACAGTGAGAATCATCAGAGTACAAAGATAGGCCCAAACTAACAATTTAGAAGTATGAAGGTATTTGACAATTCAAAAGCTCACCTTTACCAACACTAATTGAATCAAGCTGGCTAGAAACCGGGTAAGAATTCAGACTTACCAGGCAAAGACAGTCAAAGTAATCTTTGGCAGAATTTCTAAAAAATATCTCCAAAGTAAAACAGATACATAGTTCCAATTGTTTATCTGTATTGCTCACTGAGTAATCATACAATGTGACATCAGGCAGTGGCTTTAAAAGGAATCAGATCTAATCTGTTTATTTTACGGAAGAAAAAACCTGGGCCAAAAGAAATCCACCTAGGCTCTTAAACAAGTATATAACTGGAACAAAATCAGATGTCCATTCAAGGGTTTATTTTCCACTGAATTAACAATGCCTTCTTCAGACTATACCTGAAGTTACTACAGCATGTTTGACTGAAAGGAGCACTGCCTGGTTCCCAGGGCCATTTGATAAGCAGCAAAGAAGATTCTAGAAAGTATCTGCATAGAAAAAGAACTAGGAGAGTGAGAGGTTTAAGACCATATTTCCTATTGAGGAATGGCTGAAGGAGACAGACTAGGAGACAGGGCACTTCAACTACCTAAAAATAGATCACTTGTGTAGTTATGTTACAAATGGTTCCAGTCGCCAAAAATCAGCTTAGGTTACTTTAAACAATAAAGAGAATTTATTAGAAGGACACTGGGACACCTCGAAGAATTTAAGATGAACCTAAGCCCCAAACCTCTCTATTTCTCCTACTTCAAAATTTTAGATTATGTGGAGAATGTGATGATACTATCTTTGGTCAAAAACTTTCCTAAGTCTAATTATTAATAGTTGTAAACAGAATTCCCAAAGAAAGGAGAATCGCTGTGAGCTGGAAGCCACCATGAAAGGTACTATTTTCATGCTCCAGGCAAAACTACTGAGAGCATGCTAAGAACCATTAATCAGTTTCTAGAAGGCAAGTTTTGGATAATCACTGCTATAGAATAAAGCCACTAGGAAACGGAATGAATTGCCTTCTAAGCACTCAAGTAATTGCTGAGGCATCTGTCAGGAATGTTAAGGAAGATTTTAAGATGACCTCCAAGGTCAACAGTCACTTTAAGATTTGTTCAAAAGCAGACAAAACTATCATTAAAAATCAGAACAGACTGGCACAGTGGCTCACACCTGTAATCCCAGCACTTTGGGAGGGTGAGGTGGGAAAATTGCTTGAGCTTACAAGTTCAAGACCAGCCTGTGCAACGTGGTGAAACCCCATTTCTACCAAAAAAAAAAAAAAAAAAAAAATTTGCTGGGTGTGGTGGTGGGCACCCGTAGTCCCAGCTACTCAGAAGGCTGAGGTGGGAGGATGACTTGAGCCTCGGTGATCGAAGCTGCAGTGAACTGAAATCATGCCACTGCACTCCAGCCTGGGTGACAGACAGAGCCTTACCTCTTAAAAAAAAAAAAAAAAAAAAGTCAAGCTAGTAGTTACAGGGGAAAAGAGAAGGGGGAGGTTGTAACTAGAAAGTAGTGCAGAGTGACTTCTGTGTTTTGATCTGAGTGCTCGTTACTTGGGTATAACAAGTTTGCAAAAATTAAAGATATATTATTAGTTATCTGTATGTTATTAGCCAATAAAATATTCACAAAAATCTTTTATTTTAATGATCTCAAACACACTGAATAAAATGGGAGTTACGAGATGGATGAGAACAGAACAAGGCTTTTAACACTTTTTTTTTTTTTTTGAGACAGGGTCTCACTCTGTCACCTAAGCTGGAGTGCAGTGGGGCAATCTCAGCTTACTGCAGTTCCACCTCCCAGGTTAAGCAATTCTCCCACCTCAGCCTCCCAAGTAGCTGGTACTACAGGCGCGCACCACTACACCCAGTTAATTTTGGCATGTTTTAGTAGAGACAGGGTTTCACCATATTAAACAGTCTGGTCTCAAACTCCTGACCTTATGATCCACCCCCTCGGCCTCCCAAAGTGCTGAGAATTACAGGTGTGAGCCACCGCACCTGGCCACACTTTTTTTTTTAAACTACAGAGGGGGGAAAAAATCTAGTAAACTGAAGGGTGCTAGAGAAATATTTCAACTATTTTATAAAAGATGATATACATTACACAATAGTTTATGCCAGACAGGGAAAAAATTTCAGGAGGAAGTGGGAGCACAATGGTTGTCAAGCTTCTGGAGTAGTACTATACTGGATGTAAGAGGTTCAATATCTTGTGAGACAACATAAAAAATACGAGTTTCATGTATTATCACATACGCTTTTTCTGTATCGTGAAAGATATGAGGTAGGAGCATACTCAGCTGGTTTTCAACTGGTCCAATCAATTGTATTACTAATATGTACTAGTGTACATACAGGTTTTGTTCTCACAAAGTGTTTAATCCACATACAATTGGTGGCAGGCATGAAACACAACCTAGTGCCTTATTTTGCATTTTATAACCAAGAAAATGCTTGAGTCTCACTTCTCAAAATGTTAGGAAAAAAAATACATTATAAACAATAAGGTTTGCTAGAATAACTTCCTGTTCTTCATACATTGATATCAGTGGAAAGACTGCACAGTGGAAATGAAGCACACACACACAGCAGGCTCCCATGGTCAACTTTTGATATAGTTTGCTTACTATTCTAAGAAAACAACATTAAAAATTAATCATTTTTACTCTCATTTACAGACAGCCTGAAGGTGACCTCTTTGATAACGTTTCTACTTCTTTTTCCTAACTGAAGAGGAGATGAATCCTTGTGATTGTAGGAAAACACTCATCTGTCATCCTAGTTTTTTGGAGTTAATGTTAGCAACTGGTTCTATGAAGCAGTGCATCTCAAAAACAGCTTCTTACATCAATTATTTTGCTAAGGAATAAACCAATATTAACACCAATGATCATAGGATTAACAGACTAGAATGAGGGCCTCAGAACAGGTACCAAAAGGAACTGTTCCAACATAGTTCCATAACATACAGATCTGTGCTATATGCATTCATCTTCCTAGAGCAATTACCAATGAGGTCGGTAAAAGAAAAAAAAATAACAGGACCAAGGACAAAAAAATTATTGGCCTGAGGCTTGTAAATTAAAAGTTTTGGCAAAATCGAGTGGGCACAGAAGAACTAGAGATGCTGGGAAAGTCTCCATCTCACTAGCAAAGAGCATCTGTGAAACTGGACTGTCCAAAAATTAACATCTGGAAATAACATTCAGGTAACATCAGGAGTTTAACACAGCAATACAAGGCAATTATGAAAGATGCATTCAACCATTAGTTCAGAAAGCATGCTTTCTAGAAGTCTAGGACTAGAAGACACACAAAAGTGAAATGAATACATCAAAATCTAAAATAAAAGAATAGGGGAAGATAGTAGCATGCAAGAAAATAAAAATAACTATCAAACAAGGAGGGGAAAGGCATATCACAACTACAATTACTGAGTGCAAAGGCCAAACAAAATGCTTCCAACATGGAAAAATGGCACCCAATACAAGTTAGGGCAGCCACAGTTCCAGAGAACAACTCAAGGACCAAATCTGAGTTCTTAAAAACTCTCAAAAAGCCAGTAACAATGTAGAATATAAAAGAAAAAAGAAGAACAGGACAACTAAATCCAAACAAAACATCTACTGTAAACATGCAAATCAAATGAGAACAAAAAGATGTGGATCAAAACCTAAAACCTTTTTCCAAGTGATAACCCTGCCAGAAGCACATCAATACTTCATAACTGCAACCCTAGACCTGTAAAAGAAATAAATTCCAGATGAGATATAAGCAGCCAAGGGGCAACTCTGAAGCAACCAACAAGAAAGCCTCTTCTCCTACTTGATTCTCAGCTTTTTAATCTCAATGTTTGAAAGATTATCAGGCTACTGATACAGAAATAGCTGGGGGGAGAAAAATGTCAGAAAGACTCAGTCCTAGACCCAAGATCAATATAAAATATACCTTCACAAAATAATAAAGAGTCTGTTAAAAACATTCCAGAAGAATCTCTAAACTCTACATTCCATTACATGGACAATAGGTTTTAAAATGGATGTCACCTACAAAATATGACTTTCCTAGGATTCAGACCAATGAGTAAGAATAAAACATAGATTTATGCTTCAGAGCCTGTAAGAAAAAGTCCTTGAAAATAATGTAATGTGTTTTTTTGTTTGTTTGTTTTTTAAGATGGATTTTGACTCTTATTGCCCAGGCTGGAGTACAATGGCATGATCTTGGCTCACCACAACCTCCACCTCCCAGGTTCTAGTGATTCTCCTCCTGCCTCATCCTCTGGAGTAGCTGGGATTACAGGCATGCACCACCACACCTGGCTAATTTTTGTATTTTTTAGGAGAGATGGGGTTTCTCCATGCTGGTCAGGCTGGTCTCGAACTCTCAACCTCAGGTGATCCACCTGCCTCAGCCTCCCAAAGTGCTGGGATTACAGACATGAGCCACCATGCTCAGCCTTAATGTTATTTAAAATGTAGACAAAGTCACTTTGTTCAAGTGTAGAATAGAGCTTGTGTGTGTTAGGGGTGCAGAGAACTGAGAATTTAAATTTCTGGGTTTTAACAGAAATATAATGGTAATTGTACCTCCAGATACAAAAACATTGTTTGTTTGTTTTTTAAAAAAAAGAAGATAAAAATTTAATGAAGAAGAAGAAATACTGAACAAAGAAGCTAAAACTAAGTGTGGTTCATGCTGTAACATTTCTAGACATAAGGAAACAATGAAAGGGAGATGAGTTAGAAATTAATAGCAAACTAGACCAAATGATATGTCTTAGCACAGAGTAAGAGACTAGATAAACAATACCGGTTACTACTTTAAGTAGGAACACATAAGTACAATTAACTAAAATTTGAAATGTTAACTCAAGAGGAAGTTAATGAATGAATAATGTGTCCCTGGCACATCTGAAGATAATTCACCCATATCAACCTGTCAATCGGCAGGGCATCATAGTAAGAACCCTAAAATTTAAAAATACAATATTCTAGAAAGATACTGACATGGGGCTTAAAAGGATAATTTATATTGTAAAGAACAATGGTGAAATAAACCAATGGCAAAATATGCTGATGTAAAGCAGGAAATCAGTTCTAGCTTTCTCATCTGGTGGCTAAGTCAGCCTAAACAGAAAAGTGGAAAAATAAAAGAGAATTTAATAGGAAAAAATTAGTAATTAAGGCAGAAAAAAAAAGAGTAAAGGAAAGACTGAATAAAAATTATTTCCCACCAGAATAGGGAGGATAATCATTAAAAAAGAAAAAGAAAGAAAAGAAAGAAAGAGAGGGAGGGAGGGAGGGAGGGAGGGAAGACAGGACAGGACAGGACAGGACCGGACCGGACCGGACCGGACCGGACCGGACCGGACCGGACCGGACCGGACCGGACCGGACCGGACCGGACCGGACCGGACCGGACCGGACCGGACCGGACCGGACCGGACCGGACCGGACCGGACCGGACCGGACCGGACCGGACCGGACCGGACCGGACCGGACCGGACCGGACCGGGAGGGAGGGAAGGAAGGAAGGAAGGAAGGAAGGAAGGAAGGAAGGAAGGAAGGAAGGAAGGGAGAGAAAAAATGAAGCAGCCTTACAGGCATACTTCAGGCATAAATATAGAATAGAGGATGAAGTGCTCCGACAAGGCTGTTGTGAAAAAGCCAGAATTGGCCACTGTTGAGGAGGTGGCATGTTAAACTACACATTAACTCTACCTCCTTAAAGTTCCAAGTGTTTGACTGAAAAATGCTCTCAAAGTATACTTAGATCTCACTAGAAAAAAGTACCCTTAACCTACATGTACCTGTATTTCATTTCCACTCTATACTTCTAAGTACATCTGTTATATAAACAGAAGCAATGCTGGCAAATGTGTTTTATTACCTGGGTAACCAGAGTAAAATCAGATCAAAGAGCCAAGTAGCGAACACACTATGTTACATACCTATTTATCAGAAAATTGCTGCACTCTTGTGGCATGGGAGAAAAGTTGACTGCATTATACAAAATACACAAGTTCTAAAGTCTAAATTTTGGGGGTTGGGTGGGGGAGGTGCATGTGCAGAGGGGGAGGTGGTGGGAGGATGTTCTAGAATGTTTTAGAAGAATATCGCTGAAAGGGCTGGAACAAATTATTATGAACATACCTTAAAGCAAGAGTCAGCAAATCTTTTGTGCAAAGGTATTTACTTTTTAGACAGTACATAACTTAGGCTTTAGGGAGGACATACAACCTCTGTTGAAATGATTCAACTTTAATAAACAGACACAGATGATTGTATACAAAATGAACAAGCACGGTTGTTAAAATACAACTTTACATAGACTAAAATTTGAATTCCTGTAATTTTCACATGTCACAAAGTATCATTCTTCATTTGATTTTTTTTCTGCCAGCCATCTAAAATGGTAAAAATCATTCTTAGCTCACAGTCCAGATAAAAACAGGCAGCAGGCCAGATCTGGCCTATGGGCCATTGTTTGCTGATCCCTACCTTAAGGAATGCCAAACCTCATAAAATTCTTTTCATAATGTTATACACCAACTTGATGTCTCACGGGACTTTTTTTAAAATCCTAAGAAACAAGACTCTCTTAGTTACATGAACATTACTAGAAATACACTCTGTAAAAACAGACCAAAATAACTTGCAAATTTGCTTTTAATGAAAGACAAGGAGAGATGCTCTAGGAAACCAGTCAAAGAGACATGATGTCAGACGCATGTTTCCCAACTGTTTGCTCCCAGGATACTTCAAGGTAAAGTGAAAGGCAAGAAAGTATGAAAGTGAGAGAAAAAAGTACAGTGATACTTCTGCCTTAAGTGAAAAGTCAAGCTAACTAAACATTTGCTTAAAAGAGAAAAACATCATCTCTAGTTCACAGACATGTACAGTTGAAATGTTCTTGATATAAGACAATATACAACACACTCTGAGGCTCATATCATGTCTAAACAAAAAGTATTTCTTAAGCTGAAGGAAACTGAGAGGCAGCTCCCACCATTCATTCATGCCAGCTATGCCATAAAGTCTACGATTTTCTTTTAACTTGTTTTCTGGTTAAAATATAATTTATAACTGAAAATATCAGATGACTCCAATGAGCATCCTACCTTGCATGTTCCTGAACTCCCACAATCTCTACTTCACTATCTGAAGAGGCAATATTAATTTCTTCATTAAGTGGTGCATTGCCAGCAGATGTTTTGTCACTTGCTAGGAATCCTGGATCCAAATGACCTGCGAAAGAAGGGGAGGAAAAAAAACAAGCACTGTAGTTTTATTTCTCACCAGTGGAAACACCTCACTGAGAGATCTGTCATCTAGGTTTAGTCACCGAAACAGAATCACCCTGTGAGAGCTTGCCACAGCAAAACTGTTACCCATGTCAAATAAGCTGGGGCAGTGTTCTTTGTTCAAACATTGGTTTTAAAAAAATAAACAGAATACATGCTCCTGGTGTATATTCAAACAACATGGCAGTACATAAAAGTATGAACTCAAAGTCTCTCATTCTCTACTCCTTAGGAGAAAAAAATGTACATATAAACTGTTACCCATGTCAAATAAGCTGGGGCAGTGTTCTTTGTTCAAATATTGGTTTTAAAAAAATAAACAGAATACATGCTCCTGGTGTATATTCAAACAACATGGCAGTACATAAAAGTATGAACTCAAAGTCTCTCACTCCCTACTCCTTAGGAGAAAAAAATGTACATACTTTGGTATACCTGTATCTGTCTACCTAAACCATACTACTACTCTATATATTTTATACTGTAATGCTTTTTGCATTCAACTCAAGTCAGCTTTTCAATGACCTGTATAACCACCTAGAGGGCAGTGGGGCTCTCTACTGCTTATCATTTTAATAGAAACAAACTCTAAACCAGAAAAGCCCAAAGGCACATACAGAATAACAGAAGTCATCACTAATATCATATTTATACTGAAATGCTTTGTGAAAGATTTAGCATATGTTCTCTCTAAAGAAAAGCAGATTTGACAAAATCTGACCAAAACTACATCTAAAAAGGAAGGCTGGAGGTAAATCACAAGTTGGCTCTGAGCAACTGAAATGTAACTTGTACACTGCTGAGAATTCTCCTTAGAAACAAACCACACACTCTGGAAAAACATAACAATTTGTGGTACTGGGGCATGTAAAGATTTCTTACAAGGATCTTCACAAAGCATGTGTTATATGATGCAATAAAACACATTCTCCAACATCACAGAAAACATGAGCTTCAGAGAATTCTCAATAATGGCTAATGGCATGGCATCGAAGTACACGGCTCTAAAAACAATTCTAACAAGTTAAAATAATTTGGCCTATGTAGCAGCTCTTGAATTTTCTGATTTAAAAGGATGAATTTTAGAATATCTAGGCGTTAACACAGAATAAACAGAGTTGCAATGAGTACAAATTCTCAATTTCTCTCTAAAGGGTATTTTAATTTAAATATATTATGATCTGACACAAAATTATTTCTCCTAATTAAAAAAAAATCTATGTGACACCTAATATAAACTAAACCAATGTAAAGAAAACAAAATTTTGGCTCATGTCTGTAATCTCAGCACTTTGGGAGGCTGAGGCAGGCAGATCAAGAGGTCAAGAGATCGAGACCATCCTGGCCAATGTGCAAAAAAATTACAAACATACAAAAAAATTAGCTGGGCATGGTGACGCACGCCTGTAGTCCCACCTACTCAGGAGGCTGAAGATGGAAAATCATCTGAACCTGGGAGGCAGAGGTTGCAGTGATCACGCCACTGCACTCCAGCCTGATGACAGAGCAAGACTCTGTCTCAAAATAATAATAATAATAATTTTTAAAAGCCTGGGCACAGTGGCTCACACCTGTAATCCCAGCACTTTGGGAGGCCGAGGTGCATGGATCACAAGGTCAGGAGTTCAAGATCAGCCCGGCCAACATAGTTAAACCTTGTCTCTACTAAAAATACAAAAATTAGCCAAGCATGGCGGTGCATGCCTGTAGTCCCAGCTACTCAGAAGGCTAAGGCAGGAGAATCACTTGAACCCGGGAGGTGGAGGCTGCAGTGAGATGAGATCACGCCACAGCACTCCAGCTTGGGCAACAGAGTGAGACTTTGTCTCAAAAAACAAGAAAAGAAAAGAAAATTTTACATACAACTCTCTTCTCCCTTTATTCCACCCAAGATCATTGAGAAATCTTGTACTTTCTTTTTTGTGTGTGTGAGATGGAGAGATGGAGCCTTGCTCTGTTGCCCAGGCTGGACTGCAATGGTATGATCTCGGCTCACTGCAGTCTCCGCCTCCTGGGTTCAAGCAATTCTCTTGCCTCAGCCTCCCAAGTAGCTGGGATTACAGGAGCTCGCCACCACGGCTGGCTTATTTTTTGTACTTTTAGTAGAGATGAGGTTTCACCATGTTAGCCAGGTTGGTCTTCAATTCCTGGCCTCTGGTGATCCGCCTGGCTCAGTGTTCCAGAGTGCTGGGACTACAGGTGTGAGCCACTGCACCTGGCCAAATCTTGTACTTTCATACTCCTGTCACCCTTGAGTGTAAACCTTTTGGAAAGCTACAGACAGTTTCAAAGCAAGGCTTACAATTTTTATAACTTCTCAACCTATAAACCCATTCCTGACAATTTACTCTTTAGTCTTTAAATAAGCAAAATGTTATGATTTCCGAAGATATTCACTACAGTGCTATGTAACAACTTGGGGAAATGTAACACTATAAAAATAGTAGATTCTGGGTAAAGATGTGAAAAATAACCAAGTTTGAATATGACTGTGGGTCTTTTTCATAATTCTTTAATATTGTTTTCACCTTTTATTCTTCAACTGAAAATGATGCATATATGTGAAAAATTTTTAAGATTTAGAATGGCTCCTAGCTAAACCAGTGATTGAGATTATATCACAGTCTGCATGGGTTTGTAATCCAGATTATGTGGCACTGGAGGTGGGCACATATTTGGACCCTATAAGCACACAAAAGGTGACATTCACCAGATAAAACCCTGTTTTGTTAAATCTAAGAAGGTTGCTTAAATAGAATTGGTTAAGTCTTGCTTTGGTAAACCTAGATTCTTGCTCGGATCCCCAGTACCCTGCTTGTGGCCAAGTCTTCATCCATTTCTACTTCAATGTTTTACTTATGGCTATCCTCACGCAACTATTCCAACTGTACTGCTAGGGAAGAATACAAAATCACAGACTCTCTTCTTTACAGCCTTCAACTTTTCCATATTCAATAATTCAAGTAGTCTTTACCACTTAATTGTTTGTACCTACAATAAATACTTGTGACATGCTATGCACTGTGCTAAGTGCTGGAAATACTACCGGGAACAGGCAGGCATAGCCTCTCCCCTCAATGAACCTGCAATATATACAGAGATAATAAAAAGCAGTCTACCGCATCATGGCTTGAAAACTGCTCTGACAGGGAACATTCACCAGACTTGACGGTGATCAGGGAAGCTGAGTTCTCAAGGAAGAGCAGGCACAGGTAAGGGGAAGTAGCATAAGGAACATTTTGTCATCCTTTAGGGTATAAAAGTTTGGTGAGTTTGCGGGTGACAGTCAAAAGAGTAATGAGAAACAAGGCAAGCAAAGTCAGCAGGTCAGATCATGGTAAGCTGTCTGAACTTAACTTTGAGAAGTAGGAAGCTACTGAACGATTTAAGCAGAAGGGTGACGTGATCTGGTTTTGCATTT
>PVKV010010145.1:33187-77305 GCA_004027835.1 Alouatta palliata
AAAGGGGGGTTATGGAAAATTCTGTGTGTGTGTGTGTGTGTGTGTGTGTGTATGAAAGGAGGGTTATGGAAAATTCTGTGTGTGTGTGTGTGTGTGTGTGTGTAAGTGTGTGTGTGTATGAAAGGAGAGTTAGTAATGTTGGCAATTCACCAAATGAAAGAACACAAAGTCAAAAATGATGCTTAGGTTTCTAACTTAGGTAAATGAAGAGTTATAGTACCATTCTGTGCACTCATGAAAGCTGAGGGTGGTTGCTTAGGGCATGATGATAATGTGCCTCTGATATGTCCAATAAGCAGTTCACATAACTTAAGTTTTCACATAAATAATGAGTGTTCATGATAGCAGGACTTGCAAGCAGAAAGAGACTAAAACAGGTGCCAGGAATGTTTCACGAATGAGTGAAACTATCGTCGAGTCAGTAGATGACAGTCAGTAGCACAATCGGTACTGTTCTAAAGCTCAAGTCAGAGGTCTAAAGAGGAAATACAGACTTGTTAAGTCCTCAGCAATACGTGAGAGAATAAAGATCATCCACAAGAGTAAAAGGGGTCTAGAGAATTAGATGAACATAAATAACCACAAGATGGGGTGGGACGGAGGGGCGGGGATTTAGCCAAGCGTGGTGGTGTGCAACTATAGACTCAGCAACTTGGGAAACTGAGACAGGAGGATTGCTTGAGCCCAGTGGGTCAAGGCTGCAATAAGCCGTGACTGCACCACTGCACTCCAGCCTGGGAGAAAGCCAATGTAGCAAAATTATCTGAAGAATAATGAAAGGCAAAGAAGAGCAAACACAGTTTAAGAAGTTTGGTCTTGAAGGAAAAGGAGATAGGATGGTAGTCAGTGAGGAACACGGGCTTGAGAAACGTGTGTGTGTATGTATGTATGTATGTATGTATGCACAGTTTTTAACGATGATAGAGACCTGTTCATATTCCAAAAGGGCAGAGAATAGGTTTGACAGCAGAAAACAGAGGTATTCTGGATTTGTGAAGAACATGGCAAGGCCATCTGCAGAGCACAGGTGTGGGCAGGTACAGAAAAGTGAAGTAGCTACTATGAAGAAAGAATACTGCCCAAGGAAAAGGGGGAATTTCTGGGAAGCACTGAGAGCCTGGATGAAGCTGCAGACTAGGAAATTAAGGCAACCTTTAACTCTGTAACAAAGTGATTTTCCCTAGCTATGCTTAGCAGGGTGGATACAGGCTCAAAGTGTGCATCCAGGGATCAGACTCTACCAGCTGAGTATAACAGGAAAGTCAAGTCTACAAGTGACATTTGCAAAGGACAGCTGGGCCTATACAAGCTTAAGAGGGAAGGACATGAAGCTGGGAGAGGACTGATAAAGGGCTAGGAGATTGGTCCAATGAGGTACATAAGTAGTGTGGTGGAAGTAGCTGCATAAGAGTACAGAGGCCAGGCATGGTGCCTCAAACTTTTAATCTCAGCACTTTGGGAGGTCCAGGTGGATGGATCATGAGGTCAAGAGATAGAAACCATCCTGGCCAACATGATGAAACCCCGTCTCTACTAAAAATACTAAAGTTAGCTGGGCATGGTAGTATGTGCCTGTAGTCCTAGCTACTCAGGAGGCTGAGGCAGGAGAATCACTTGAACCCGGAAGGCGGAGGCTGTAGTGATCCGAGATCATGCCACTGCACTCCAGCCTGGTGACAGAGCAAGACTCCGTCTCAAAAAAAAAAAAAAAAAAAGAGTATAGAAAAGCCTACGGTGGAAAAGAAAAAAACAGTAACGAGAGGTAGAAGGAAAACCAGAGGTTATGAGAAGTCAAACACTATACTTCCACCCTCTTAGCTACCCACAAAATACAAGCCTCTGGGATCATCCATTTTTTGCCATCTTATCTCCAACTCTGTTGTTCTCCTTTGCTCCTGCCACCCATTGCTCATCCTCCTACAACTTTACCACTGCCTTCTAGAATGCCAACTCCATGGTAAAACACACTGAACTTTGTCTCCACTTCCTTGTGGACTTTCCTGAAGACGCTGTCTCCCCTGCAGTCTTCCAAAGAGAAGGCTGCTCTTAACCCCCAATTCTGGGATGAATATCACTTATGAATTACTCGTCTCCATCCTCATATACCAACACCCGTGGGCAGTGCCTTCCAGGAGCTTATCCTTTAACTGCCCTCTACTGACTCCATGACAGTTACTCTTTCATGAAACAGTCCTGGCACCTGTCTTAGTCTCTCTACTTGCAAGTCCTGCTATCATGAATACTCATTATTTATGTAAAAACCACCTCAAAACTGTCTGTGCCTATTCACTAAGAAGCAAGGAGCTGGGCTGGGCTCCGTGGCTCATGCCTGTAATCCCAGCAATTTAGGAGGCTGAGGTAGGCAGATCACTTGAGGTCAGGTGTTTGAGACCAAGCCTGGCCAACATGGCAAAACCCCATCTCTACTAAAAACACAAAAATTAGCCAGGTGTGGTAGTGCGCACCTGTAGTTCCAGCTATGCGGGAGGCTGAGGCAGAAGAATCGCTTGAACCCATGAGGCAGAGGTTGCAGTGAGCTGAATTGAGCCACTGCACTCCAGCCTGGATGACAGAGCAAGACTCCATCTAAATAAGTTAAATAAATAAATAAATAAGCAAGCAAGCAAGCAAGCAAGCAAGCAAGCAAGGAGTTCAACTCCAAGAGGTACTAAAAGCCACCTGTGGTAGACTCACAGTAAAGGGTTCAGCCTGTTTCGATCCTAAAAATAAATGAAATGAATTAAAACAAATTAAAAAGGTAGATTGTGGAGAGGCTGGATCACTATAACCAAACTCTTCCTCCTTGATCACTCAATGCTTTTAAACAACAATAATTAAGAAAATACAACAACATATGACAGAGTTAATTAATTCTTAGTATCTCTTTGCCCAGTTCTTGTAACTATAGTTCTAATTTATAATTCTACCCTTTCTTTTTTTTTTTTTTTCTAATTCTACCCTTTCTAGTAGGAATGTTTTGTGAAATATCTGTCATCAGTATTTCTGAATAACCAGTCCTCACTGACTAGGACTCCACCATCTCCACCTTACCACCTCCAATAGCCTCATTCTAGAGCTAGAAATATCATCAATTTATTTTTTAAGAAAAGTTACTATGCTCCTTTCATTAATTTTATAAAACAAGGTGCCATCACCAATAATTCAGATTCTTCTAACTTTATTCATCCATTGTGGATCTAGAAACTAGTAATATTCCTTGCACATTGGTAGATAATCCAAACAATTCTGCCAGTGCAGTTTTCACCCTTAAAATTGCAATTCAAATTGCTGTCATTTAACATGGTTACAAAACCCAGATGATAAGCTAAAATTGGCCAATTAAAATTGGGGTCTGCTTTTTTTTTTTGAGATGGAGTTTCACTCTTGTTGCCCAGGCTGGAGTGCAATGGCACAATCTCGGCCCACTGCAACCTCCGCCTCCCAGATTCAAGTGATTCTCCTGTCCCAACCTCCTGGGTAGTTGGGATTACAGGCATGCACCACTGTGCCCAGCTAATTTTGTGTTTTTAGTAGAGACAGGGTTTGGCCATGTTGGTGAGGCTGGTCTTGAACTCCTGACCTCAGGTAATCCACCTGCCTTGGCCTCCCAAAGTGCTGGCATTACCAGCATGAGCCACCTCGCCCAGCCTGGGGTCTGCTCTTACAGTGATTACCTGTATTGGTGAAAATACTAGTGCAAGATAAAATAAGGGGCATGAGAAAGTGGTGGGGATGCTAAATATAGACTGCCTGGTGAATGTTAAGAACTCCTAGACTAATAGTGTAAGTAAGGCATTTGCCAAATTTCCTGTCAGAGCCTCAGATAAACTGTGCCATGCAGAAAACACGTCAGCTAGGACCCACACCAAGGCAATGAGATGCTGCATTCTACAAGAGACATCAAAGGCATTCTGGGATGCCTCTGCCTCTTCCTTCTACTATTTCAGAGCAAGGACCATTAGTCCTTTTCTGTCATTGTAACCCTCTTCAGCATCCCACACATTCCTTTGGGAGCTCCTGTACAGAACCTGACATTCTCTGGCCTTTGGGCTTTGCCCCTCCCCACCCCACCCCATGCCTGATGGAGGACCTCACAGGATTCCAATGGCAGAACAGTGCCTAAAGCATACATAAAAGTGAGACAAAGATACTATGAGGCTCTTCAAATACTGTCGGTGCTAGTAATCTTTTCCAGTTCTAAGACAAGAACAAACCCTGTAGAGAAAAATGTAAATACCATAATTACCATATATTAAACTGAAAATAAAGCAAAGCACTTATATATAGCTATTGTGGCAGCTGGCTGTCTCTGTATAGGTCTCTGCCTGTGTAGGTCTTTGGAAAGATAACTTCTTTCACTATATGAGAAAATTCCAAATTTTGTCCTCCCACTACAGATCTTTTCAACAAGAAAGGGTAAGAAAAAGTTACCAAGAGAAGGTAATAACCAAGATAGGGTAAGAAAAAGAAGCATAAAAAAAAGTAGTAACTAAATTATCACGGAAAACAGTTTCTTTCTATCTTTAAAGGAAATAATGTAATGACTTTTTAAACTAAAAATCCACTGGGTAAGAACTACGCCTGAGCTTTGCAGCACACTGAAAAGAAAGTAATCTTACACACTGTATGACAGTCACATGTTAGGCATAAAAAAAAAATTAGCATCGTAAGTCACTACTCATTTAGCTTTAAAAAGAAGCAAATTATTACTTTAGTTTTTTGCGTTGTTTTTTTTTTTTTTTTTTTTCTTTTTTTTTTGAGACAAAGTCTCCTTCTGTTGCCCAGGCTGGAGTGCAGTGGCGTGATCTTGGCTCACTGCAATCTCTGCCTCCCAGGTCCAAGCGATTCTCCTGCCTCAGCCTCCTGAGCAGCTGGGACTACATGCCATGCCCGGCTAATTTTTATAATTTTTAAGTAGAAACGGGGTTTTACCACATTCGACAGGCTGGTTTCAAACTCCTAACCTCGTGATCCACCCACTTCGCCCTGCAAAATGCTGGGATTACAGGCATCAGCCACTGCATCTGCCCTACTTTTAGTTCTTTAACAAGAACGTTAAAGACAACCTTAAAAAGTGAAGAGGAGGGTTGGGCATGGTAGCTCACACCAGAAATTCCAGCACTTTGGGAGGTGGACACGGGAGGATCACTTGAGATGAGGAGGGTAAGGCCAGCCTGGCAATCATGGTGAAACCCAGTCTCTACTAAAAATACAAAAAACATGAGCTAGGTGTGGTGGCAGGTGCCTGTAAATCCCAGCTACTGGGTTGGCTGAGGCAGGAGAATCACTTGAATGAGGAGGCAGAGGCTGCAGTGAGCTGAGATTGCCAAAGCATTCACCCTAGGCAACAAAGCTGGACTACGTCTCAAAAAAAAAAAGAGTGAAGGAAGAGGTCAAAAATCTAAAATCTGGCTGGGCGTGGTGGCTCATGCCTGTAATCTTAGCACTCTGGAAGGCCAAGACAGGCAGGGATCACTGGAGGTCAGGAGTTCGAGAGCAGCCTAGCCAACATGGTAAAACTCTGTCTCTTCTAAAAATATAAAAATTAGCGGGGCGCAGTGGCACACGCCTGTAATCCCAGCTAATTGGGAGGCTGAGGCACAAGAATTACTTGACCCAGGAGGCAGAGGTTGCAGTGAGCCCAGAATGCGCTACTGTACTCCAGCCTGGGTGATAGAGCAAGACTTTCTCTCAAAAAAAAAAAAAAAAAAAAAAAATATATATATATATATATATATATATATATATATATATATATACATATCTCTTACCATCAACTTGATGCAGATAAACATGAAGAACATGACCAAACTTCATCTCCAAGATACAGAAATACGGCCATTCTGATCTGATTAAAAACCCTACACTAGGAACAGGAAACCTATGATTCATTTCTCTGTACTGCTACCATGTTAGGGAGAAATCAAGATTATCAGCCCTATTTTAAAAACGGGGAAAATGTTCAGAGCCTACCTTCTTGACAAGAAGGCTGATGGAAAAAATAAAGTATTTAAAATTTTAACTTCCCAAGGAAAAAAATCCTAAATAAGTTCGGTTTACCACACCTACAAGCCTTCCTCACCAAAACTTCTGCTTCTTTTTGCCTCAACTACATTTATGTTTGCAGTGAGCTCTTAGTAGCAACAAAAATGAAGCCATTTCCAGATATATTAATACAGGTTCCTAAACATGCTGGATACAAGAGTAACCTGAGGTTATTATTAAAAAGAGATTCCCAGAAACCATTTCAGATTTACTGACAGAATCATCAGGGAGAAACCTAGGAGTCTGAATTTGTATAAGCACACTGGGTAATTTCTATGCTCTGGCAAAGTTTAAGAAATATTGTAGCAAAAGCAACTCATTGCAGTGCAAGAGAGTAAATTAGAAATCCACTGAGTAGGCCGGGTGTGGTGGCTCACGCCTGTAATCCAAGTACTTTGGAGGCCAAGGCAAGCGGATCACCTGAGGTTGCGAGTTCAAGACCAGCCTGACCAACATGGTGAAACCCCGTCTATGAAAAAAAAAGAAAAAAGAAAAAAAAAAAAAAAGAAAGAAATCCACTGAGTAATCCACTAATCACTTCCTTATTCAGTCTACTTCAGCATATTAATGTAATGCTGGTCTTAGGGCCAACTATGTGCTGTCCTCTGTAGTAAACACACTGTATATATTATTTCACTTAGTAGTAACAATAATAACCTTTTGGAGTAGATACTATAATAGTTCTGTCCCAGTTTTGCAGAGAGGGAAAACTGAGGCTATATATAATTTACCTCAGGGCATGAGGTTTCTAAGCGGCTACTGGCTCAAAACCACCCACTACAGTGTTGAATTCCAGCATCAATTAAAAAAAGCAAACACATGTCAAGAGTTGAAATGGAAAATTTAGGGCTTTTGTTGATCCGTAGCTTCCCTGATCTCAATTTAGTTTTCATCCCTGTATGTGATTCAAGCCTTTTGCCTAGGTTAAAACTAAAACTAAATATATATTTTCAATGCAAGATAATCATCTAATTGCTTGGAAAAAGACAAGCTGTTCTATCTTTAGTGCATACCTATGTGATCCTAAATGGGATGGGGTTGTGGACCTGGGTTGAGATGCTACTGTTGATTCAAGTGAACCCCTGAATAGTCTGCTCAATAACTAGGCTTTTATTTTGTTGTGAAGGGGAGAGGACCCAGATTAACCATTAAAATTTTAACTTACACTCACACCATAAGAATGACTATCTGACTAATAATCCAAGTCTCAAAACAATTAACTGGCTACTAAGCAAAAATTCTATTAATATTTTACTAAGACATTGTAAGCATATTTAGATTCACAAGATGGGTCCCACTATGATAATTACATCAAGACTATAGTATTATTAAGTTTTATTTATTCCCCACATAACAGTATGGTCAGATTTAGAGAAAAAAGGGCCTTTGAAAGAGCCAATAAGCTTCATAATAAAATGTCACGGTGATCTGCTGAGCAGTGGTGACTGCATCCTATGATATACAGAAATCTACACAAAATTTGTAGTCCAATATGCACACATGTTCTATGTATCAATTATATCCTAGAGAAATTATCATACGCATATACCAAAAAACACATAAAGACATGTTAAGAGCAGTATCATTTAAAATAGCATCTTAAATGTCCAACAAGAGAATGGATAAATTGTGATATATTCATACAGTGGAATACTAAATAGCAGTGGAAAATGAATGAACTAGAGTCACACATAACAACAACAAAACTCACAAAATGTTTAACTAAAAAAGCAGGTTTCAAATGATTACCTTCAATGTGATACCAATTAGTTTTAAAAACATGCTTATTTAGATACATAACAAATATACTACAAATATATAAAGAAATACATAGGAATATCACACACTAAAGATCAAATTTAGGAAAGCTTTGGCGTGGGAAGGGCAAAGAGAAGGAAAACATCTGAAGCCACAGTTGTTTTTCTCCTTACATACTTTTACCGTGTTTTATTTCTTAAAAAGAATGGTGGTAGTTAAGTGTGATTTTTCAATAATCAGGCTAACAGTTACTTGAATCTGAAAATGTGAATGCTATCCCAAAAGCTAAACTTTAGTGATATTGTAAAACCTCAAACTTTGCATTATTAGGTTAGGTCATATGAAATGGCTGGATTTGTTATAGGTCAAAAAGTCAATTAAGAATTCCACAGGGTTCAACCTAATATTAAGAATTCTGCATATGAAGAGCAAAATGTTGGTAATCATTCATTTTTTACCCCAAAAATTCACTATAAAATGGTCTATATTTAATGGCAAGACTAAGAAAACAGGGAAATAAAATTGAAGTGGAATGGATGACTCAACCGTCAAAGGATGAAAAACAAAGGTAAACCATCTGATATACAAATTACATAATTTAGAAACACGTATTTTACAAAATGTGGCTAAACGACTTTCCACTGATATAAAGCATTATTATTATTTTTTTTTTTTTTTTTGAGACGGAGTCTAGTTTTGTCACCCAGGCTGGAGTGCAGTGGTACGATCACAGCTCACTGCAGCTTCTGCCCCCCAGGTTCAAGTAATTCTACAGCTGGGATTACAGGCACCCACCACCATGCCGCCACTGCGCCCACCACCACGCCCGGCTAATTTTTGTATTTTTTTGTAAAGACGGTGTTTCACCATGTTGGTTAGACTGGTCTTCAACTCCTGACCTCAACTGATCCTCCCTTCGGCCTCCCAAAGTGCTGGGACTACAGGCATGAGCCACTGAGCCCAGCAGCATTATTACTTCTTTTCAAAATATTTGTATTCATACATATTAATAAATCCTTAAAAGACGCTTGTTGGGCAAAAGAAATATTTATACATACAAAAACTGAAGTCCAGAGGAGAAACTGGCCCAAGGGCAAATAGGTAGTTACCAGTCCAAAAAAAAAGAAAAAATCAAAACTAAATCCAGGTTCTGTTCCACAATTAGCTACAGTATATTAATCAGGTCAACAAACAAGTGATTTTTCTTTAGTTCCAATCTAAGATTATGAAAAGAATTTAAGACAACAATCAGTGGAGTTCTATCTCAATACAAAAAGTTCTAAACTGTAACTCATTTTTTGTCATATAAAACTCATTTTTCATAAAAATAACTTTAGGCAGTGATTAAACTATTTGATTAACTCATACAACCAAGGCATTTATAAATTAACTAGAAAACTATCATCTTTCAGCAACACTAAAGATACTATAGTATCTACATAAGCAGTTTCTCAGTCTCCTTCTTTTCTTAAAGTTCAGTGCTAGTACTTTAAAAAAAAAAAAGGGTTTACATTAGAATGTTGAAAGAAAGGTTTGAGGAAAATATTGAAGGAGACTTAGAGGTATTATGAAAGTTTTTCAAAGATAACAACAGTGGATTTTTTAGTGAATAAATACCACTTTTAAGAATGATCACAAAACTAAAAAAATGTACAAGAGGGACAGATATTTTTTTCCTGAGCGAATAGAGGCAGAAACTAAAAGAAAGGGGTCAGAAAAGACAAATAAGAACTTACTGAAGAGGAATTAACAGAGTCACTCCACAGCAAGAAGCACAAGAAACAGTGGCAGTACTGTGTATGAACAGCCAGCCCCACAGGGAGAGAGATTTCAACGGTTCCCTATCCAAGCTGCAAGGATGCTACCGACAATTAAGAGAAAGAACTGGCCAAAGAATATGAGGGCACCTGGGTCATTTTTGCATATATTGGGCATTTTTAATCCTAGAAATATGCCTACTGAAACCTACCAATACCTACAAGTAATGTCTTAAATACTCTTAATTGTACCTCCTTCTGAGTAGGAAAGATGAATGACAAGCTATCCAAATTGTTTCAGGTATAAATGGCAGCCTAGATAGTCACAATCAATCATTCAATGCCAGATGTCTCTGGTATGACCTGTTCTCCTCCTCTGGGTTCACTACAAGGAAAACAGCTGCCAGGACACATGCATATTACACCATCAGAAAAGGGGAATGGGGAAGACCAACCTGCCTCTGCATTCAGCTCCTCTAGAAGCCCGCTGGTCCTCCAGGTAGCTCCTGTGTCCTGGCCGCCTACAGAATTATTGTGCTCTTGAACTACTGCAGCCGCCAATAAATTGTCCACATTTACCACTTCTGGGTCAGAGCTGGTGTCAGACATATCATAATGAGCTACAACTGGAGGTCCATCTAGGGAGGAAAGAAAATGTATACTTGTATCTAACGTGTGGGGTGAAAAATACTTCCGAAACTAGTAAGAGCCCTCTAAATGTCAGTTGCCTTTAGTATTCTATCTGATCAGAAAAGCTGCACTTTATATATCTAACATTTTGTACATAATGTGAAAGTGAAAAAGATAATCCAAGCTTACAAAGATGATGGACACATTTTGGAAGGAGGAAAAGGAGTGTTACTATGAAGAACAGAAGACAAGACTATACTCAACAATGTTACACTGAATTCCTGTCATACTTCTAAAGAGCAAGATTAAGAAAAAAAGGATGACTCCACAGAGAAAGTGGAACTGATATCTTAAAGGAAAAAACTAATGTGAATTATTAAAATCCAATTTATATATTTTTAAAGGATGAACCTAGTTCTTTCTCTTACTGGCTAATATAAAAAGTCTCCAGCAGATTCAGAAAAGAAAATCAAATATATTTTCCTATGTCCTAAAGAAATAAGGTTAACTCTAGAGTTCTATTTGACTAACATATCTATTTCCAGTAAAGTCCTTTTATAAAATAACAGGGATGTTATACACTTTACGACATTCTACAAAAAGACAATACAACAAAATCCATTTTCAGGATTTTGTTTTGGATATCTTATGAGGGATTCTATTTTCTTTTCCCTAAGAAAGACAACCAGCTCATACTCCAACTAAATGATATGTAATCTTATGGGTGATTTTACAGGAAGGCGTTAAAGTTCTTACTGGAAGAGATCCCTTCCACCCTCAAATTCCCCTAACTGGCTGAAAAAGGCAGCTGAGTTTCCAAGTAAATGACACAGTAGCAATTCATGCTAAAATAACTCAATATTCATGCTTGTAGAATAGATACATGCTTTAAAATACTAATTCTACCCCTTTAAAAAAAAATTAACAGCAAAAAGCAAAGTTTTCCTTCAAGTGAGAAATCCCACTACTACCCCTATTTTAATATAAAGCAGAAATAAAGGAATGCTGTTTTTTCTCCCAAAGGCTATTTATGAAGCGCAAGCTTATTTCCATACAGGTTTTAAAATATCCAATAAATGAATGCTAAACACACCTATTTTATGAAACTCTTGACTATGAAGGAATGCGTATGTGCCAAGGAATCATAAAAATGTAACACATTGTAGTATTACTATTTTAATACAAATATCCATGTGTAAATTGTCACTGAACAAAAACACACTTTGGGTACTGACCCCTTAAAACTAAACTACCAAACCACAGGTTTATGTAGTAATATTTTTTAAATAAAAAATGACCAAACAAAAAAGCAAATGAGTTGTTAGGTGCCACTGTATAAAGAACAGACATGTCACAATATGAAATTCTGACGATCATGAAGACTTTAGTTGACTACTTAAAAATAGTGTCCAAATCCCCCTGAGGGGTAAATCAATTCAATGACCACAAAATTCAACAGTGTGGCCATGGTATCAGTGAGTAATTGATTTTAGTTTAAATAGCAAAAAACTGATTCATGTTTGAGGTTTTTCTTTTCTAAAAAGAAAAGAAAGATGCAATATTCTAAGGTGTTCTCGTCAGAGTTCAAAATGATTATTATGGAATCAAGATACTGTGTGATGTCCAAATACTTGGGTGCAGAAGATATGAGGGCCAAGTACAATATTGACTATTTGACCATATGCTCTATTTTTTTAAGGGCTTTTTTTTTAGTTGTTTGTAGCAAGTTATTTTAGTGAGTTATTTTAAAATTTATATGACTAATACCATTCAGAGCTTCTTGCCCTCATATTCTCCACCGCTAACCCCAAATTGCGGCAACAGGTCAGTCAATAGTCAAGTCAAAATTGTACCACTCCTACATGTATAATCATGCAAAAAGTATAAGTGTATACATGCAGAGTGACATCACCTACCCATGAAAATAACTTGTCTGAAAGTCTTCATCAGTAGGAAATACAAGCAAAAACTTGTTATCTGGCTTCATTCTTGTATCTTCCATATTTCCAAACAGCACACCTTATAACTTAGCTTAAATTTAGTATTCATCATAAACAGAGACAGCAATATTTTCATATATTACACTTAAAATTGAAAATAAATTATGATCACTGTCATTTTTCATTTCCAATATATTCAAACAATGATAAGTCAATATTATATAAACTTCAACAAAATAATGAAACGGTTGTCTTTCCAACTTTGTCTTCCAACAAGAAACCACAATTAAGGATCTTGTGTTCCAAAGTCATTTTACACCTATCATTAGGAAACCATTATTAAATACAATTTGTTTAAAGCACTTGAGGCCGGGTGCAGTGGCTCACACCTGTAATCCAAGTACTTTAACAGGCCGAGGCAGGTGGATCACTTGCAACCAGGAGTCTCAGGCAAGCCTGGCCATGATAGGGAAACCCCGTCTCTACTAAAAATACAAAAAAATTAGCTGGGTGTGGTGGCACACACCTGTAATCCCAGCTACTCAGGAGGCTGAGGCACGAGAATCACTTGAACCTGGGAGGCAGAGGCTGCAGTGAGTAGAGATCATGCCGCTGAACTCCAGCTTGGGCAACAGAGCGGAACTCTGTCTCAGAAAAAAAAAAAAAAAAAAAAAAAGGCACTTGGCATCAGGATTTGTTCTCTGAGCTACTATACAAACATTAGCTAACTTACTTATGGTAACAATTTATGACATTCTTTTAAAATGTGATTCTTGCTATACAGAAGTAAATGACAGGTAAGATTCTGCAGTTATTTTATCTGCTTTTTAAAAGAAATATCACTTGAAGAAGAAGAAAAAGACCGCTGGGGAGAAGGTAGAAAAATTCAGCGCATTAATAACAAGCTGGCCGGGCAGGGTGGATCATGCCTGTAATCCCAGCACTTTGGGAGGCCGAGGCACGGATCACTTGAGGTCAGGAGTTTGAGACAAGCCTGGCCAACATGACAAAACCCCATCTCTACTAAAAATACAAAAATTAGCCAGGTGTGGTAGTGCATGCCTGTAATCCCAGCTACTTGAGAGTCTGAGACAGGAGAATCTCTCGAACCTAGGAGGCAGAGGTTGCAGTGAGCTAAGATCACACCACTGCACTCCACCCTGGGTGACACAGTGAGACTCCATCTCAAAAATAATAATAAAATAACAAAAGCTGTTATCTATTTGACTCTTTTGATTCATTACAGAACAGAATAAATATGGGGATACTGCCCTTGCTCTCACTTGGTTATTCTTCTATGCTACTAAAATAATTGCATTGCTACTAAGAGACTGTTTCGACTTTCGAAAACATCAAAGTAGTTGCTTCAAGTAAAGTTATACATGAACACATTTCCAGTTCAAGATTCAGTCATTAAAGTACATTCCATGCTTACAACATTCAACTTATCCAAGCTGCGCATTCTCCCATCTGCCTGCTCTGATGTCTGTCACCATCTTAAAACACAAATTTCTAATATTGAACTTACTGGTTTTCCTACAATCATTAAAAACATCTTTCTGTAGAGGGAAATGTAACACATCGGTGTTAAATAATTAATAACTATTCAATCTGTGGTTAACTCAGGTGCTATTTCTCCTCCTGATCAAATTCTTTTGAAATGTTTGCTGTTACAACACAAGAAAAGTTAAAAGTCAAAAACCCCACCAACAGTTGGGCACAGTGGCTCATACCAATAATCTCAGCACTTTGGGAGGACGAGGCAGGAGGACTGCTTAAGCCCAGGAGTTCGAGAGTAGCCTGGGCAATACAGCAAGACCCCCATCTCTATTATTAAAAAATAATAAAATAAAACTTTAGAATTTTTTTAAAAATCTACCAACTACTTTTTATTTAAAAACATCAATTCGAGCCGTGGTGGCTCAGGCCAGTTGTCCTGGCGCTTGAGGAGGTGAGAATATGTGTTTGAGGCCAGCCTGGGCAACGTAAGAACCTCTCATTCATTTAAAAAAAAAAAAAAAAAAAAAAAAGTCAATTCATCCATTTTATGCTAGAAACGGGTTTGTACTGTCTTACTAATCTTCTACCCTATAATAAATAGGTTCTAACTTTTCAAATACCAAACCATAGATGTATCTCTGTTGCCACACATTTCTGATACAGTAGGGTCTACCCTCTTACAACCTTAAGCCTTCTGCATTGTTGCCATCAAATGTTTAATTTTACAAATTAGTTTCCTTTTCAAGTATGTTCTAAATCTCATTACAAATCTGAATTACAAAAACAAATCAAAACAAAACCTAACTTTTCCTTTATTATGTTTCTCCCATGACAAATTCCTCTTTCCAGGTTTGATAATGCAAAGCACAGGATTTAAAAACTAAACAAAATAATTATATAATTCATTACTTTCATTTTACAGGTGGAAATTTGAGTCCTAATTAAATGAAACCACAATAGACTATAATTGTTCTCATTGTTGAAGGAAAGAAGAATATACAGGATGAGACTGAGAATAGCATAGGAAGTACAGATTTTTGGCAGTGGACACAGGTTAAAGCCCTGCCTACTCTGTCTTAGCTACATGACCCTGGTAGGTTATTTCACTCCTCAGCGTCTTCACAGAGTTATAGTGAGGGTTAAAGAAGACGTTAACAAAGAACACAAAAGGAATTCAAATACTGGTCCACTGCCCTAACCTTTCCATCATACTTAGCACCTGCCCTACTTTGTTGTTTGTTTGCTTACCTTTGCACGTACACTCTGCTGCACACCACCAGCATGTAAGAAGCTCTGAGGAATGTCAGTGCCTAGGCCAGTGCCTTATGTTGGTCATAGATGAACCCAATTCGGTAAATAAATCTTTGGCTAGGATTCATAGTTGGAATAAGGTCATCACAAATGTGACTTTTGTATTTTTGTTTGAAGTAAAATGTCAACTTGCATGTATTCATAGAAAAATGTTTCAAAGCCAAATGGAAATTGCTTTGGATTAATCTATATTTAGCATCATCTTGCCTACAAGAGTACCTCCACCAACACCAGTGGTGTCACTCTCTCATTATGAAGTTGAACTACATCTAGGAAACAGGAGGTAACCCAGAGACACATGGAAACATCATTTTCCCTTCCCTCTCTATTGTTAAGTCTAAGACACAAGGAAAGGTGGGGCAAAGAACAAATACATGGTTGGCCCTTTGATCCCCATTTCAATGTCTACAGTAATACAGTCATAGTAATATACAATACAGCCCAGAGGAAATTCCCTTCTTCCTCTTTGCCATACCCAATCTCTCCAATCTCCTCGATAAGAAAAGAAAAAAATCTGTCTTCTTGCTATCAAAGGATCCTATGACAGGCCTTTTGATGGTGTAAGAAGGATGGGTAAACATCATACATTCCAGATAGTGAAAAGCAAAAAAATTTTACACCTTATCTAGCCAAGGAATCTAAATAGGGGGAATGAGGTGTGGGCATGAGGGACTGAAGGGAAGTGGCAAACCTCAAGAGTTACAGAAGGAAATTTGCATTTTAATAGAATCTACTCGAGAAAAGAAAAAAAATTTGATTACACATCAGAATATTTACCAAGATGAAAATTTATATTTACAAATGAGGCCGGGCACAGTGGCTCACGTCTGTAATCCAGCACTTTGGGAGGCCGAGGCGGGAGGATCACTTGAGGTCTGGAGTTTGAGACCAGCCAGAAAAACATGGTGAAATCCCTGTCTCTACTGAAAATACAAAAATTAGGCCAACAGGTGGCACACACCTGTAGTTCCAGCTACTCAGGAGGCTAAGGCAGGATAATCACTTGAACCTGGGAGGCAGAGGCTGGAGTGAACCGAAATCGCGCCACTGCACTCTAGCCTAGGCAACAGAGCAAGACTCTATCTCAAAAAAAAAAATAAAGAGAGGAAAAAAAATAATAAAAATACCAATCATCAAAAAAAAAAAAAATACCAATCATCACTTCTCAGCCTTTTGGCTAAGACCAAGTGCAAAAATATTAACCAAGAAAATAAAAAATACACGCAGAATAATTTGAAAAGAAAGCAGTCATTTTCAAAACAGCTCTTAAAAAGGAAGAATTTAATCAACAAAAGACAAAAATCTGTAAAGGGCCATTTCCAGAAAAAAAGCCTTAAATACCAAAAACTACATGTATTATTTTCTTCAGAATAACATCATAAAATTATTCTGGTCAAAGGAAAAATGTCTAAGATAGGGCTACATGGAAATGAAATGCAGCAATATGCACTGAAACATTGTATTTAGGAGTTAAGTCATTTTTTAAAATCAAACCAAATGATTGTACTTTGTACTTTTTCCATTATACTCAATTATTAAAATTTTAAACCAAAGTTTCCAAGATGAAAATAAGATTTTAAGGATTACATTTGTCCTTATACTCATAAACGTTCCATCAGTCTGTCCACCTAGAAAAGCTATTTATGACATTGATGAAGGGTTCATTTACTATCCTGAAAAGATCAAAGAAGAAGTAAAAGCAAAGATCCAAGATTATCAGAGTAATGGAAAATCCAATCAATAGAAAAACAATTTAATGCATAACCGCTAACTATAAAGTTGTGAAGCCTCTGATTTAAGTGGAGTTATTCAAAAGATAACTCAGGTAATTCATCTGGATATTTAAGAGAAGCTATAAATACAGAAATGAGGCACTTGAAGAGGTCACCATCTTTCAATATATCTATTTCAGGGACAAATTCATGACCTACTGCTTTGAGGATTTAGATCCATAGAGAAAAAATTAAAATATCTGTACTACATAAATTGAGAAAGAGCACAAAATTTAGATATATTAACCACATCCCTAAATCTCTGTGCTAAAGAGTCATCCATTCCACATTCTAGTCTTTTGATTCCTCCTTGACGCAGTCTAAATTTTGCTATTTTTCCTAACAGTCATCAGTTTTTAATAGGATAGTTTAGTAGGACATACAGTTTAAAGAAAAAGAATCTTGACCTTTATGTTCACACTGGTATTATTTCTTCAATTACCAAAAAAACTAATCTCCAAAATATGTAAAATCTATTATTATATTAATTAGAAACTAATACCATTTATTTCATTGCAGAAAAGCAAGTTTCTTGATTCAGAAACACCTAATGTGAATTAACTGGTAGGGAATCACATAACACCGTCCTCAACAGAGTAACAGGAAACATTTCTTTTTCAAAATTTTTATTCATCTAGGTTTGTTACATGTCAAATGCACAGTGAGGTAAAGGATATTAAGAAAATGCAATAAAATAAAAACAGTAATTTGATAACATTCTTCCCAAATCTTAAAGTTATATTATGAATAAGACTTAACTGCCAAAGAATACACTTCTTTGTGGATCATTCCTTCAGTTTTTATAACGTCTTCTATTTTACACTATGCTAATTTAATATAACATGAGAATATCTACTCGATATTAGCAAACTACCAGTTTGGTTGCAACTTCCACTAACTTTCCTAAACTTCAGAGGAAATAAAAATAGAAACCAAGGGAAAAAAATGAGTATAGAAACCTGGAAGTTATTCCATGTTACATATAATTCATAAACTCATAATCTAAACAAATTAAAATGACATATTTTTTATCTGTACTATGATTAAGGGCATATGTTATTTCTGAAGAGGATTTGGAGAAAAAAAATTTTACTGCAATTGTTTTGACACTATTTTTTCTGACATGTGGCAATCCAAAAAATCTTTTTCATTATACCCTCATGTACTATTTAAATAATTTTTTAAAAGGAGAGAGGAAAATCAATATAAGCTAAATAAAGAAGGTACAATTTAAAAGGCTACCTTTTTGTAAGATAACATGCCCATAATTTGCTATTTTAAACAAATGATAACACAAAGGCTATCTGCCATCTTTCCTATAATGCTCATGTAACTGTACACCTTTAGGCAAAGTCAGCTCTATGTTAAAAATTATCAGTAATATCAATTCAGGGTACTTTGCTTATAAAATAATTCACTGTATTGTTTCCTTCATTAACAAGCACACTTGACACACTTTAAATCATTCTGCATATGACTTTTAAGAAATAAATCAGACCAGGCTCAGTGGCTCACGCTTGTAATCCCAACACTTTAGGAGGCAGAGGCAGGTGGAACACCTGAGGGCAGGAGTTCAAGACCAGCCTAGCCAATATGGTAAAACCCTGTTTCTACTAAAAATACAAAAAATTAGCTGGGCGCGGTGGCAGGTGGCTGTATTCCCAGCTACTCAGGAGGCTGAAGGCAGGAGACTCACTTGAACTCGGGAGGTGGAGGTTGCAGTGAGCCGATATCGCGCCACTGCACTCCAGCCTGGGCAATAAGAGCAAAATTCTGTCTCAAAAAACAAAAGAAAGAAAGAAAGAAAGAAATCTTATGTAAATTGAGATACACCTAGACCCAGAGACTCTTGCTATTAAAATCTTAGTAACAATAGGGAATGACAAAAGCAACACTCAAAATAAATTAGTTCCTCTATACTCTTTCATTCAGTCTGCTAGTGAGCTTTAAAAAAAAAAAAAAAAAAACCCCAAACCTTTCATCTTTTTTAAAAGACATTTTTTCTCAAGCTTAATTACCATAACTAGGTTTATATGTAGGCAACTTTTATTTTCTTACATATCTTTAGTAAGCAATAAACAGGTGTTATATTAACAATCTGAATCCATTAGAAATCACTGTAGACAACTGTACAGTTATCTGCCTCCAGCCTCTTGTCAAATCTAACATTAATGAAATTCAGTTACTTCAGAATTCTGAAGATGGTTAAGTACATGCATACACACATCCCTGAGACTAGGCTCATTTCTCTTAGTAAAAATGCAAACAAACAAAAAACAGATAATGCTTTCCCTTGAAGCCCTCCAAATAACAATCTTTATGCTACTTCTATTTTTTTAAAAAAGTAAAATCTCATGTAAAATATTAAGCCTTAAGATTTTAAGTTCACCTTGTTATGCTCTAAATTAAAATTTTATGTGGGCTTTAAAAATTATACTCAATTTCAATAATTCACAAAAAGTATAGATCAGTATGATTACGAGAGTTATTATTGTCTAATAAGTGGCTCAAATAATCAGATCACTCTAATCTGCTAGTTAAATTCTCTTAAGATGATTAGGTATCTAATGTCCTAGGACACTGAGCTAGCACAAACCAGGTAGAAAGCAGGCTGTAGCTAGGTTATCAAAAAACACATTTACCTTTAGTGAGAGGATAATGGCCTCTTAAATGCCAAGTAAAGAGAAATACTAAAAGAAGTACCAACATGTAACAACCAGTAACAGACTTATAACTGTAGTAGGTAAAACTATAATTTGTTTCCTAACATTTCTCAAGTTTTTTTTTTTTTTTTTACAATGCTCGGTGATTTTTTAAATGAAATAACTTTTTTAAGTCTGCAGCTTAATCCTTTTAATTATCTCCCATGAAAACAAGAGAAAAAAAATTATCTGATAGATTAGACAAAGGGAAATTCCATATGCACATACTACAGAGATGCAATAGTCTAGATACGGGATTTTATTCTTAAATAAAAAAGCATTTCAACCATTTCTGGATTAGTGTTGTAGGTTGAAAGAGATTTCTTTCCAGCATTAACTTTTTATAGGCTACAAATAAATACAATCAGGACACGGTCCTCAAACTTCTTAAAATTGTAGGAAAATTAAGGGAATACAAAGGAAATTAAAGGGAGGACCACTACAGACTTAAATTAACAGCTACATAAAAATGCCATCACATAATCCAAAAGTAATTCCCACTTACTAATATTAGTACAATACATGTAATCTTAAGAATACAGATTGCCTCAGGGAAAGAGAATGCAATAACCTACACTAGTCATGTAAAAAAATACCTATTAAAACTACTTCACAAGGCAAGGTGTGGTGGCTCGTACCTGTAATCCCAGCCTCCTAATCCCTTGAGCCTAGGAGTTTAAGACCAGCCTGGGTAACATAGCAAGACCCCACCTTTGCATAAAATAAAAAAATTAGCCAGACATGGTGGCACACACTTGTGGTCCCAGCTACTAGGGAAGATCGCTTGAGCCTGGGAGGTTGAGGCTGCAGTGAGCCTTGATCGTACACCTGGGCAATAGAGCAAGACCCTGTCTCAAAAAAATTTAAAAAACAACAACAAGTATTTCCCATACTTGACACTTCTTTAAGTGTCTTTAATATAAACACAAAGTATGTTCAAAGGGGAATTTTTAAATTGTGTTATCTGGAAAAGGTGTAACCATTTTAAAGCAAAATCTATCATCTTTCAAAACAATACTCCTTAAGACAGCAATGCATTACCTTCAAAGCACTCTGCAAAACCTAAAAATCAAGATAAAAATTTTTCGGATATATATTTCTGTTATAAATTATTCTTAAGGTTAAACTATCCAAACCACAAGATGTCAAATTTTACTTTAGGATAAATTTTTAAATATTTAGTATAGGTTCTAAGAATTAAATCAGTGTATTCTGGTATTCCTTATCTTTCTGCCAAAACCTTTTTCCTCCTTCACTTAAAATTTTGTAGAAAAGGCTTTCCAAAATTATTAGTGTTCAACACCTTTTCATATATTCAAAATGTTATATTCTTTCCTTGAATATTAACTATTAATATCTATGTTTTAGGCCAGGTGCGAATCCCAAAGAATCACAACACTTTGAGAGGCCAAGGTGTGCAGATCACGTAAGCCCAGGAGTTTGAGGCCAGCCTGGACAACACAGCAGAACCCCGTCTCTACAAAACATACAAAAATTAGCCAGGTGGAAGTCCTAGCTATTTGGAAGGCTGAGGTGGGAGGACCACTTGAGCCTGGGAGGCAGAGGTTGCAATGAGCTGAGATAGCACCTCTGCACTCCAGCCTAGATAATAGAGTGAGACCCTATCTCAAAAAAAAAAAAAAAAAAAAAAAAAAAAAACCTACATATGTTCGTTAATTCTATTCCACTGAAACATTTTTCTTAAAGGCAAAAAAAAAAAAAAATCTAGAGCTCTTGCCTGATTATCCAATAACAATGAAAATCAAAATGCATCCAGTTAATATAATACTAGCAATAAGTTACCTATGTTAATCTTCAAAGATTAACCTTTTCTATCTTAAAATGCATTTCAAAGCATGCTTAATATATTAAGTATTATATCATAAAACAAAAAAGCCTGTTAGGTGCTTGAAGTGGTTTACACATGCATAGAAAAGTAGTCCTTAACATGCTGAAATTAATATTTTCTTACATCTAAACAACCATGTCTAATAAAAATCTGTGATCCCAGGAAGAAGGTGAAGACAGAACTTTCCCGAAAACATCTCAACTTCAAGTAAATTCAGTCATCCAAAACCAATATGCTCTTCCTGTTGACATAAACTTAATTTTTAAAAAATCTATTTGTGGAAATAGTTAACCAGTGTTGCACTATCATTTCAGAGAGAAATCCATCAGTTATAATAAACTCTTACATGCTTTATAATGAAAAATCGCCAGGTGCGGTGGCTCATGCCTGTAATTCCAGCACTTTGGGAGGCCAGGGCAGGCAGTTCACCTGAGGTCAGGAATTTCACACCAGCCTGGCCAACATGGCGAAACCCCGTCTCTACTTAAAATGCAAAAATTAGCTGGGCATGGTGGCAGACACCTGTAATCCCAGCTACTTGGGGGGCCGAGGCAGGTGAATTGCTTGAACCCGAGAGGCAGAGGCTGCAGTGAGACGAGACCACACCATTGCACTCCAGCCTGGGCAGCAAGAGCAAAACTCCATCTCCCCAAAAAAGAAAAAAAAAAGTAAACCCAGTAGAAAACCCAACTTTAAAAAACCACCTAGTGTTGGCAAACTTACATATTCCTATTGAAGGCTGTCATCCTAATTTAACTGTGTCTCACAGTACTACTAGAAACCTTTAAAAGACAAAATGCCAGTATTTCCCAATCCCAGGCTGCATATAAAAACATCTATCATGTTCCAAGACCTTCAATCCTGTGATATTTTCTATCCTTTGACACACTCTATGAGCTCTTTAACATAACTAAGGCCCATTTATTTTTAGTTCAAGGATTGAAAAAAATTAAACTGGTAGTACCTTCACTAATAAACTTAGTCACCAGCAATTTAAAACCCCACCTAATACATACCCTTGATATAGTGACCATTTTATCTTTGTCCTCTACAGGTACCCTTTACATCAGGGTACCAGAAATTCCACTAGCTGATGCCTACCAGATTATTGCCTTGGGCACTAAGCTTTAAATTAAAGCTCAAAATAAAAATCTATCTCCATGTCAATGAAAAATACTATTTTTCTCATCCATGAAATCAAGTTGCAGTCTAATCTGCTTTCCCTACATTATCTTGCATAGGAGGCACACAGCAAATATTTGCTCAAAAAGTATTGTGTTCTTCCTGCATCCAAGTGATACTGAATATAATTAATGAAAAACTAGCAACAAATTAGATTATTAAATGATATATGGAACGACATAAAAATGTTCATGGAGTACATTCACTCACGATCTTCACAGTTACTATGAGGTCCCCCAATCAGAAGCAAAAGTCAACAGTGTCTGTAGAGAATAAGTGCTAAGAGACTCTCAAGGAATTAACCATCTACCTATTTGGGTTCACTAAAATTTCCAGTTTTTTGTTTTATTTATATTTTTGGTAAAAAGTAAAGAGGATGGCTCCTACTATTGTATAAATATGGTTCTATGTTCCAACCATACATAACAAAACTCAAGCTAAAGTTTATCAAATTCTGGGCTTTCTGCTTTGAATATCTAATTTTTAAAAAGAAACTGTTTACTACTGCAGCTTTTGAAATATCATCAGGGCCAGGTGCAGTGTGACTCACACCTGTAATCCCAGCACTTTGGGAGGCTGAGGCAGGCAGATTACGAGGTCAGGAGTTCGAGACCAGCCTGGCTAACATAGTGAAACCCTGTCTCTACTAAAAATACAAAAAAAAATTAGCCGGGTGTGGGGGTGGGCACCTGTAATCCCAGCTACTCGAGACCCTGAGGCAAGAGAATGGGTGGAGGTTGCAGTGAGCCGAGATCACGCCATTGCCCTCCAGCCTGGGCGATAGAGTAAGACTCCGTGTCTCAACTTACCATGAGCAAAAGCATATTCTTTTCTTACACAATCCAAAATGCAGATTGTTAACACAATTAATTTTGTGATAGATTCAAAGGTTGTTCTGTAATATTACCATTTCCAGCAACATTAATTAGAAAATTGCTATTACACATCTTTGGGAACTCTGACATACTGTCAACATTTGGACAAGTCACGAAAGAATCAAAAGCTGCTGTGGCAGTACTTGGAAATCAGACATCTGCCACGTAAAAGCACTTGATAGGGTGACAGGGAAAATTCTTTGGCTGACTAGTTTACACTTTAGGTCCCCTGGTTTCCAGTAGCTGCTTGTTCTCTTCGCCAGTGTCAAGGTGAGTTACCTTTTCCATCCACCATGTGGAACTTCTCTGTCTGCCTCTCCATCTCGGAAAAACAGCTCCTGGCCTCTTCTAGCGACACTGCCTGAGCAGTTCCTATCATACAGCACCCCTGTCAAATAATCCTGTAACTTCCCTGGACGCTCCTTCAGATCGCCCAGCATGACCAAAGGCACCTTTAAAGACGCTGAGGCCATTTCATAAAACATTATTGCTTCAGAAACTGTATTTTTATTAAGACATGCTTACTCAGGAAAATGACATAAGCATTGCTAAGAAGAGCCTGATAGATCCAGCATTCATAAGCAGTGATTAAATTCATTAACCAAAGTCACTAATTCCAAAAAATAGAATAAAATGACTAATATTATTTTTCACAGCTTTAGTATGCCTACCTGGCAGCATTATTCTGTTACTACACAGACTGAATACAATTGACTGAATCTACAACAGTAGTTTCCAACCTTTGCTGAACAATAAGAGCTGGAAGGGTTTAGCAAATACCAAAACCTAGGGCTGCTCTAAGGCATCTGAGATTTGTTTTGGTTTAAGCTCCCCAGGAGATTTTAATGTACATCCTGAGTTGAAAACCCACCCTACCCCTGAGTATTTTAACTCCTTTTGCTTTAAAATTCTAAAAAGTTGTTTCGTCAGCTGGCCCATATTCAATCATTTTACAATCATTCTCCAGTGATTAATTCTTATCACATAAAAGATCTGTTTTAAATTTTTTTTTTTAATTCTTATGGAAAACCACATGGAGAAGATGATACAGAATACCTCTGGGTCAACTTTTACAAAACCTGGTCTGTGTAAAGTGTTAAAATGTATGCCACAAAAAAAAAAAAAAAAAAAAAATCTGTAGTTAAGTTTGGGACATACTACAAATCACATCCTTCCCCTCTGGAGAGTACATTCATTCATGGCTGAAGTGCCCTGCAGTTTAAAACAAAAAACATCTGTTAACTCATAATCCAGCTCTTTCCAAACATCTGAACACGTATACAACTATTAATACTCAGTAGCACAGTGGTCCAGTTTAGGTATGGTACCATACACGTACAATTTCATCCTTGAACTAAGCTAGATCATCTTTGGTTTGGGTCCCCTATAGTTTGAATCTCTAATAAATTAACTGTATTGAAGTCTTCATTCTAAGGGACCTAAAAAAAATGTTACTTCCTCAGATCACTCTTGACTACACTATCAAAAATAGCTTTTCCACCCCATTCCTAGTCAATCTTTATCTCTTATATCCTGCTTTATTATTATTCACATCATATTCCTACCTGATAGCATATGATGAATTCACTAATTGTCTCCTCATGAAAAATTAAGTTCCATGATAGCAGAGACTTCTTTCACTGTTGTATCCCCAAAGCCACAGAATAGGTGCTCAAATACTTGCTGAATAAAATGATTGATGGAATCAATCTTGGCCTTATACCATCAACCTACATCAAGAGTCTCATAAATAATGTTCCTATGAAACGCTCTATTGAGTATCTGTTAATTTGTGAAAACATGGTTTGCTTTATCACATAGCAGCCTTTTATGAAGATGTAAAGAGATATTTCCCATGTCTCAGTATCAAGAATATGTCTCAGTATCAAGAATAACTGTGTTTCTAGGAGAAAAAAAGAATTTTTTAATCAATCAGGCCACTTATTTTCAATGCCTAAAAGGCTGTGAGACAAACATTCAGCTCAGTTCTACCTAGCAAATAAAAACCTCATGAAGTCTGTCACCAACCTGTCTAATTTCACATTATTCCTTTTCCTCTGATTACTCCATCCCCTATGCTGTCTTCACTTTTTAAAAAAGTTCTGTTTATGTGAAAACTTCCTCAAGAAAGACATACCTTTGGTTAGTATGTTTAGCTTATAGAAAAGAAAAAGACTAAATGAAATTTGAAGCTTACCTTCCTTTATGCCCCATTATAAGTGCTGGGCAAACTTAAGCATAGTACAGGAAATTGGATGGCTCCTTTGATCTGCCTTAGATTCTGGCATTACTTATTTCTCAATGAATACTAAAAATGGGTATTTAAAAGCTGAAAATGGTATAAGAACATTTATACTTGGGGCAGTGAGATAATTGTAGCCTCATAAAGATTCCTATAAGCAATAATCGCTGATTAAGCAAGACATTTTGAGGCCTTATAAACAGTGACCAATTATGCATTTACCAAAGCCCACAGAACTTACAACACCAAGAGTGAACCCTAACAGTAAACTACGGACTTTGGGGGTGATAATGATGTGTCAATGTAGGTTCATCATTGTAACAAATGTCCATTCTAGTGCAGGATGTTGATAGCAGAGGAGGCCGTGGCTATGTGGGAGAAGAGGGTACATGGGAACTCTCTGTCTCCTCTGCTCAATTTTACTGTGAACATAAAACTGCTCTAAAAACAAAATATATTTAAAAACGACAGAAAAAAAAAAAAAAACAAGGAACCACATTCTCGCCTTAAACACACATATGCTCTTTTATTAACACTAAGATATATCCTATTTTGAGAAAAAGACTTTATGCTTTTCCTTTTACAAAGTTAATATAGGTACTCACTTTAGGAAATAAGAAAAGTAGGCCAAAAATATAGTATCTTGGTGCTTTAACATGAGAAATTGCCAAAGGATACCCACCAGTAAGACTTCAAAGCTTTTTAGTTAACATCATCCAGACCTTGTAATTTACAGAAAACCACATTTAAACATTGCATGCTTTTCAAATAATCGCTTAAATGACATAAAAGAGGGCACTTAATGCTTGTTAATTAATATAGAATTGTGCTATGATTTATAACTAATATAATTTCAAGAAAACCAGACTCCACTGTTTAGAACTCGATACCCATTAGCAGTAAGAGAACTTAATTGAACCAGACTACCAGTTTCACAGTGATTTTCAGATATAGGAGACTTAACATCACTGCTTAACAGAGAGGTTCTAAGCCCTGGCTGCTCACTGCCATCACCTAAGGCTGATCATATAAATGTCATCGGTTTTAAAGCTGATGCTTGGGGTCAGACCCCAATGATTCTGACTGAATGGGGCTAAAGTGGGGTCTGGGCATCAGACGTTTTAAATGCCACCCAGCTGATTCTAATACACAGCTAGACTGAAAACCTATTTTACCCATATGATTTTTGCATACCAAGCTGAAAATAGTTTTTACCTGATTATTCTGTCTCAGTATTTTGTTATAAATGTATTTAGTGAGTCTCTTAAATAGCTACCAAACTACAACCAGATTACAAAAGGCTTAAGATAGGGGCATGGGGCTTTTGACCACTTAAATCATTTGATATTCAGTCTAGGAAAAAGGTCAATTATAGTGCTTCATGGGATTCACTACATGGGTTTAGGATCTTCAACCATGAATCCTACTCACTGCCTAATATTTAAAATTTGCCAAGCAATTAATCCCCCAAAACTTAAAAAGCCTCAAAAATTAGTAAGAAAAAACACGTCAGAAGAAAAATGTGCAACGAATATGAACAGACTTCACCAAATGAATACAAATAGCGAAACATTTTTCAACTTCACTAGTGATCAAAGAAATGCAAATTAAGATGCCTTTTTTTTTTTTTTTTTTTTTTAAATGTAGTCTCACTGTCACCCAGGCTGGAGTGCAGTGGCGCAACCTTGGCTCACTGCCACATCTGCCTCCCGGGTTCAAGCGATTCTCCTGCCTCAGCCTCCAGAGTAGCTGGGACTACACAGACACATGCCACCATGCCCGGCTAATTTTTTTTTTTTTTTTTTTTTTAGTAGAGATGGAGTTTCCTCATTTTGGCCAGGCTGGTCTCGAACTCCTGACCTCAGGTGATCCATTCACTTCAACCTCCCAAATTGGGATTACAGGCATGAGCCACTACACTGGCAAGATAGCATTCTTGTATAAAATCAGCAAGCTTTTAAAAAAATTAATACTCAATAGCAAGAATACAATGCATGAACACTCGAGCTCCTGGGTGAAATAAACAATTATTTTTGGGTTTTTTCGGACTTTTTTGAGACAAAGTCTCACTCTGTCACCCAGGCTGGAGTGTAGTGGCTCAATCATGGCTCACTGCAGCCTCTGCCTCCTGGGCTCAAGCAATCCTCCCACCTCAGCCTCCGGAGTAACTGGGACTACAGGCACATGCTGCTGTGCTCAGCTAACTTTTGTATTTCTAGTAGAGATGGGGTTTCACTATGTTCGCCAGGCTGGTCTCGAACTCCTGGCCTCAAGTAAGCCACCTGTCTTGGCATCCCAGAGTGCTGGGATTACAGGTGTGAGCCATCATACTGAGCTTAATTATTTTTTAAAAGCAGTATGGCAGCATGTGGTCAAGAGCCTTAAGTGTTCATACCCTTAACTCATAACAGTAAAAACTTAAAAGAGCCCAAAGGACCAACATTAGGGATGTTATTTTTATACTTAGCTAAATTATTCAAAATCCATACATTCTAGGGAGAATATTTAGTGTTTTAGTTAAATGCTCAAAATCCAATGTTAAGAAGGAAAGGAAGACATAAGCAATACCCAGACAAATTTTGTTATGTATCATGGAAGGCAACATATTCAAATGTTAACAAAAGCAGAATTATGGGTGATTTTAGTTTTCTACTTCACACTTTTCTATTTTCAAAAACTTCTACAAAGAATTTGCCACTTAAAATTTTTTTTTAATTTTTAAGCAAGAGTTAACTGATCAAGTATAATCATGTCTATCAGAGAAAAAACTATGAGGTGAGATGATAGCTTGTCATGATGCAGTTCACTACATTAATACGTATGGTGAGTAATGGGTACTGAGATCCTGGCTTGAAGTGGGGCTGAGCTGGTGTAGCTTGGTCGCATGGATTAAGAATTCAAGCAATCTTAGACAGCTGTCCTCAATAGCCTCAATGACATTCTCCAAAAGAAATCAGATTTTCAAAGGCAAACCAGCTAAGACAACTGACTCTTAGCTCTCACCAGGGATATTATTTTTACAACTCGGTGTGAATAGGCATTTACACAATGGACTATTAAACCACACAAAGCAGGTCATTATAGACAAGATAAAGCTACCCTGTATGGAGGTCTAGTCTGCTAAATATTTATGAAAAACAGTTACTGGAAAAACTTTTCCTCACTGACCATGTACACTGATGCATATATGTTAATATGTTCAGAAAATTAACTTTCTCAAACTGAATGAAGGCGAATGTCCATTGTTCATATTAACTAAAATCAAAATCCCTCCAACTGCAGACTTTACAGCACTAATCTCAAAACTGATTTTACAGAGAAACTGCCCCCCCCCGTGAAACATAATGCTCTAATCATAAAATTGCAGAGAATGATCAAAGCACAAAAAGATAATGCATAATAAGGAAATCACTTGATAATGGCCAGGCACGGTGGCTCACGCCTGTAATCCCCAGCACTTTGGGAGGCGGAGGTGGGTGGATCACAAGGTCAAGAAATCAAGACCATCCTAGCAAACATGGTGAAACCCTGTCTCTGCTAAAAATACAAAAATTAGCTGGGCATGGTGGTGCACGCCTGTAATCCCAGCTACTTGGGAGGCTGAGGCAGGAGAATCGCTTGAACCCAGGAGATGGAGGTTGAAGTGAGCTGAGATCATACCTCTGCACTCCAGCCTGGTGACAGAGAGAGACTCTGTCTCCAAAAAAAAAGGAAATCATTTGAAAAAGCCTTGATACTCAAGATAACCATTACATAGTACTTTTACATGATTTCACTACAAAATATTATAAATTTACTATAAAATGCTGTTTACTAATCTCTAAGGATCTCAAATGAAACTACTCCCAGAATTATTTTGATATGATACCTTCAAACAGATTCTTAAAACATCAGCATATTTCCAAAAACTTCGAGAGATGATCTAGTGCCAATACTAAGCTGCCTGTCAGCTAACTGCTAACTTTAAAAAATTATCATAAACATCTGTTGCCCAGATATCAAATTCAATTATTAGGTATGATCATGCACTATACTAGTCTGCATTATTAATTATCTGCACTCTCTAAAAGAAAACGCATTAAGAGTTAAAATTATTTGGCATAAGAGAACTTCTAGGACTAGGGTATCAGGGTATCAAAATAGGAATTATTCAGGATAACACCTTCAGCTTTTAAGCTGAGCCCAAACAAAAGCTTATAAAGAGCATTTTCTGAATTACTAAATTGGTTGTACCTTAATGAAAGAGTATGGCAATAATCGGTTTTTACTTTTCCACTTGGTTTCCATTCTGTGTAAACAGCTTAATTAAAAATTCCGACATCCAACAGATTCTGTTAGGCCCATTCAGTTTAAGTTCACCTGAATGTCCATGTTGTTGAACTCAAGTCAGTTCATAATTTATCCTACCTTTACAATTTATGCAACTTTTCGACAACTGCTCTTACTATAAGGTTGAGTGTGCCTCCTCTCTTCCCCAAAGTCATAAGGTGACTCAGGAAACTGAAAGATACATCACCGTTACATCAAAAATTCATAATGTCACAATTTTTCAAGAGACAACAATATGGACAATTGAAATGAAATCCCTACTATTTAAACTCTAAGTTGTTCCATCTTTGCTGCTTTGAATAATTCCAGTAAAGATCACTCATAACTTTCTTATGGGAATGGCACCTCCCAAAACTGCAGCACACACATAGGCAGTCATATACAGTGGCCCTGCACCTCAATCTTACCATCTGATTCTCCAGGTTTACCTTAGAAAACTATACGTGTTTTCAAAAGCCACAAATGGTGTCAACTTACTAAATGGTGTCAACAAGAGAAACCAAACTACAGATTAAAATTAATTTACTGTGGTGTTAAGTTAGTACACAATTCAGAAGAGACAAGAAATAGACCACTGGTGTTTTAAGTTTTAAGCAGTAGTCAAGATAGCCAATTAGAAAGAAGATTAGGAAAACATGAACAAAGCACATCTAACCTACTTAAGCAAAACAGGGAAAGTGCCTATGAAGACATTTCTCAAGCCACCTTACAATAGCGTTCTGTCTCCAAAGAGAATTTTGTTTATGCACCTTCTTCCTTTCCATAAAAAGGCAAAGTATTGGAGTAGTTACATAAAATCCTGTTTAGTAAGTGGAATTAAGTATTATATTAAGAGATCCATCGTGGTCTTGATTAAGAGGTTAGAACAGGATATAGGAATGCACAATTTTACAGGTATTAATAGGGTATTCTTAAAAATATTATTACATGTAAAACTAAAATATATACCTAAAAACCTGCCTTAGAACAACCCCAAAGTCTGTTTCTCTTATGCATTTAACTGAGCTTCACTTAAATCCCCCTCCTTGTAGTTCTATTACAAGGAACAATGGCAAAGGAATTCAATAGATATTAAAACAGTAGAAAGCATTTCTAAAGACTATTTGAGATTCATATTTATATTATATGAACGAGACATTATCATAAGTTGAACACCTATAAAGTGCTTTAAAACCAATCATTCTTGTTACTGAATTTATATAAGTTTGGGAAGGTATAGATTTCATTAACCAATATGATTTTTCTTGAAATATTCTTTATCAGCAATATGCTGTCTTCACATGTAGAACAGAAAGCTTTCAGAAAACCAGAGAAAAAAACATAGTCACCCATAAAGCTTTAGAAAACCAGAACTTCCCTCTCTTCAATGTGGCAATAAACAATACTGCCATGACCTATTCAGTGCCACATAGTTTACAAAATGTTCCTGATCATATTATAAGGATCTCTTGGATAATGAGAATTCACTACTTGACTAAGAACCAGATACTTCTTCCACTATGAAATCTCAAGACTACCTTTGTATTACAGTACACAGTACCAGATCCAATAATATGGGGAAAGCAGATTTGCCAAATATGTAATAAATTACAGACCCTTAAACCAGTGAGAGCTAGAACAAGCAGATTTCTAACAAACTTTTCTAAAGCTTGAGGAACTAATGGGAAACTTTTTGGAAAGACATTCCTTTCAATGCGAATGACAACTTAGGATAGAAAGATTTGTAACAAGGCTAGCTAGCTTATCATGCATTGAACCTGGGGGCAAACACATAAAACTACTGTTTTCAGAGGAAAAATCATTAGAAAACTTTAACGAAAGATAGAATGTGTTATTTCAGACACTATAAGCTCAAATGCAGTGGCTACATAATAAAGCAAGGTGCCTATTCCTGAGGAGAATATACTCAGTAATGATGCTCAACAGTGAGTATTAAATCTAAGCAGTGCTAAAAAGGCAATGATGGGAGTTCACGTAATGTGTTACAGAGAGACTTGTGAGAAATTCCATTACTTAAAAATAATTTTGTCCCTATCGTTAACCATTTAATTTTTTTTTCCTGATGTGCTAAAGTGCACTGGAAACCTCAGAACAGGTTTTATAAATTGGCCATGTCTTGTTAATAGACTGCAGTCTTCAAATTTACACAGAGCTGCATGTCTGCTGGATTTTTTCAAGTGTCACTCATCTAACTGAGCGGAACAGCGAAGAAATGCCATCGGGTACTTTACAGTCAGTTTAAAAAACATCCTCTACCTGGTATCTCTGCAGTGATTGTCTTGCTGCTCCCTGAAACCTCTTCATCATCATCTGATGAGCTCGTGCTTGAGTCACAAGTCAGGTCACTATCACTGGTACTACTGTCCTGCAGCAGGTTGTATTTCTTCCTTGCAGCAGCCTCCCGTTTCTGCCTCAGTAGCCTGATCCTCTCCTTGTGCTTTTGGCTCCGATGACCTTTAACCTTGGCGACTCGGCCATTCTGTTTATCACTTGATTGCCGGTTTTTCTTGGCAGCCATAGTGGATGTTTCACTTTCAGATCGGGACCGCCTAGACTTGCGCCCAACTGTGGCACCAGACACTCCTGAAGGGTCTCCTTCTACCGCTGTTTCTGCCTGGGAGGGTTCGTTCTCTTCTGCGGAAGACAACGTATCTGAATCAGCCAGGTGACCACTAGAGGAAGGGGAAAGCATGCAGTGATTAGAGGAGTCACTCTCATAAACTTGGCCAGTTGTAGGCTTGTCACTCTCTGTGGATGCTAACTGAGACTCAGAAGAGTCCCTTCTCAGTTCCATCAACAAGCAGGGCATTGAAGAAATAACAGTAGACTCTGCTACACCATCCTTCTGGACTTGAGATTCCAGTTCTACAGATCCATCTTCCTCCTTGGCTGTCTCTTGTTCGGACGTTTTTGGTGGGGCTTCAGACTCAATGAGTTCTTCAACTTTTCCTACTGCCTCCTCCATCTTCATTTCAGAATTTCAAGTTAAATCATGGAGCAGAGTCTAGGAAATGATATCAAAGATGCAACAGGAAAGCAACCTGTACAAAAACACACAAAGTCAATAAACAAAATGGCAGATTATTTAATAGGTACAACATGCCTACTTTTCTAAGTGGATAGGGCAAAACTTACCATTACACGGGTCCTTAAAATACAGGTATTATTATCCGCTTGTCTGATCAACAGTCAAATTCAAAGTACTTAATACCATCAAAATCTAAGCATACTGGGCTACTAAAAATGCCATAATATTAATCCTCTATTACTGAACTTACAAGGCCAACAGTTAACAAACATTTTCGCATTTACGATTTTAGTGCTCTAGAAAGAAATCTTCAGCCAGGCAGAGTGGCTCATGCCTGTAATCCCAGCACTTTGGGAGACCGAGGCGGGTGAATCATGAGGTCAGAATATCAAGACCACCCTGGCTAAGACAGTGAAATTCCATCTCTACTAAAAATAAAAAAAAATTAGCCAGGCGTGGTGGCAAATGCCTGTAGTCCCAGCTACTCAGGAGGCTAAGGCAGAAGAATCGCTTGAACCTGGGAGGTGGAGGTTGCAGTGAGCCAAGATCACGCCACTGCACTCCAGCCTGGATGACAAGAGTGAGACTCCGTCTCAAAAAAAAAAAAAAAAAAGAAAAAAGAAATCTTCAAAACTCTGATATGCCTGTATTGACTTTGATATAAATGAAAAAAGAATGCTTTAAAACTAGTCTAGAAAACAATGCAATAGCTGGAATGACTACTTTTACATTCAAATCCTCAAAGAAAGGAGGTGGGGGGAGGGGAGTTACAGTATGGAAACATCAATGTACACTTTTTTTGTTTTGTTTTGTTTTTTTAAGACAAGGTCTCACTCTGCCACCCAGGCTAGAATGCAATGGTGCGATCTCAGCTCATGCAACCTCCATTGCCCTGGCTCAAGCAATTCTCTTGCCTCAGCCTCCCAATGGCTGGGGCTACAGGCACATGCCACTGCACCTGGCTAATTTTTGTATTTTTTGTAGAGACAGATTTCATCATGTTACCCAAGCTGGTCTTGAACACATGAGCTCAAGTGATCCACCCACCCTGGCCTCCCGAACTGCTGGGATTACCGGAGTAAGCCACTGTGCCTGGCCCCTACACTTATGTTTTACACACACACACACACACACACACACACACTCTCTCTCTCTCTCTCTCTCTCTCTCTCTCTCTCTCTCTCTCTCTCTCTCACTTCAACTACATGCATTTGGCAAATGAGCAACCAAATACCATGCATCAAACCTGTCTGCCGTCCCCTCAATAGGAGGTGCTCTAGTGAAGCACTAAGATGAAAGGCCAGAATCTAATCTTTCCTTAATCCTACCTAGTTCCCACATACCTCATCATGCTGAACATGAGACTAGTGTTTAAATGGATGTTTTATCAACAATGGTCACTAAATACAGAACGCAGAAAACTCAGTATATTCTATGAATGAATTAAGAGGTTTAAGAGAAAATACTCCACACCCATTTTACACTTTGTACGCTAAATTTAGAACCTAACACTCTACCACCACTGTGAGTGACACAACTCCAATTAACCATACAGGTACAGGACATAATATTTAATCTCAAGAGCTTATGACCTATGCAGTTAAGTCCTTAACATTTTTGGTAAGTTCTTGGAAACAGACTTTAAGTGAAATGACTTTTAACAAAACCAATTTTTCTCATTGAAGACTGGCAGTAGCTTGTTCCACTTAAAGTCGCGGTTTCCAAGAACCTACTGAAAATGTGGTGGTTTTTAAAGAGGATGCTAAATGTGCAAAGCAAGTAAATACCTTGCCCTGTATATGTTACATTACAGAAAGCAACTATCATGTCCACAGGTCACAGACACATGGAACCATTAATCTGTACGGTATGCTGGTTAGGTGCAATATGGCATCTCCATCATCTCACTCCATCAAGTTACCTGACAGTTCAATCTACAGTAGATGAAAACTAGGAAATACTTGAAAAATCCTTTAAAACTAACCTAACATGCCAAGCACACTTTTGCTTAATACAAACATAAATATCCTATATACTTGTTTTTGTTTTTCATAGCCCTATTCTCAGCTGTTGATAAAACAGGCATTCTTACTAAGTTTCCTTAACACATTCATGGAAACCAGAACATTCATGGCCACTGGAATATTTGTTAATTTAAAATAATCCTAGGCTGGGAGTGATGGCTCACATCTGTAATCTCAGCACTTTGGGAGATCAAGGCAGGCAGATCACCTGAGGTCAAGAGTTTGAGACTAGTCTGAACAACATGGTGAAACCCCGTCTCTACTAAAAATATATAAATTGGCCAGCCATGGTGGTTAGCGTCTGTAGTCCCAGCTACTTGGGAGGCTGAAACAGGAGAATCACTTGAACCCAAGAGGCAGAGGTGGCAGTGAGCCAAGATTGTGCCACTGCACTACAGCCTAGGCAACAGAGCAAGACTCTGTCTCAAAAAAATAAATTAAATAAAAAATAAATTAAACAATCCTGTGTGTAGCCTACTTCACAAGCATATTTGTATTAATTATAATACTAATGTTGGAGCTAAATGAAAATCAGCGTAAATATTTTTTCTGACACCATTACAAAAAAATGTAACACCTCTGAAAGCCAATAGAGGGAGTAACAGTTAAACCAACAGAGACCATTATAAATAAAGCATGCTGTCAATACAAACATGAAATAAAACATTCACAGATACAAAATACCCCCAGGTGTGAGGAATAAGCTCAAGTTCTTTTTTTAAGCCAGCCAAATTTAGCAGTGGGGGGGACAAAGATTTTCTAACTCAATAAAAATGAGAGTTGATTCTACTATGGAGATTCAAGTTGTATATTCTGGAATAAAGATTTTTCTTAAAGCCAGGCATGGTGGCTCACACCTGTAATACCAGCACTTTGGGAGGCTGAGGCAGGTGGATTGCAAGGTCAGGAATTCAAGATCAGCCTGGCCAAGATGGTGAAACCCTGTCTCCGCTAAAAATACAAAAATTAGCCAGGCCCAGTGGCAGGAACCTGTAATCCCAGATACTCAGGAGGCTGAGGCAGGAGAATCGCTTGAAACCGAGGAGCAGAGGTTGCAGTCAGCCGAGATTGCACCACTGCACTCCAGCCTGGTCCACTGCACTCCAGCCTGGGAGAGAGAGTGAGACTCGGTCTCAAAAAAAAACTTCCCAAAGTTAAAATATCTGAGACAATATACTCAAAAGGAATTAATGTCAGCCATATAGGACAAACATCAAAAGTCTCCATTTTTGCAAGAAGGCAGCACTGGATATTTTCAAAGTATATAATACAGCATTAGATTGAAAAGTAAATTTGTTAAAATGACCATACAACTCTGGTTTCTTCAAGAAATAAATTGTGTGGATAACACAAGAACACAAGTACATCTAGATTGTTTTTCCCTGTTAAAAAAAGAATGACAATATGGGACATCATTCAATTTAATGATTATCTTTCAAGTTCCTTAAATTTGAGTAGTTAACTGAGATTTAATTTCTACTACCTAAATTAATAATCAGTATTGCAGTCAAAACCACTTAAATATGCTCAAATGGGCCAGGTTCCGTGGCTCATGCCTGTAATCCCTGAACTTTGGGAGGCCGAGGCAGGCAGATAAGGAGGTCAAGAGTTCGGGACCAGCCTGGCCAACATGATGAAACTCCATCTCTACTAAGAATACAAAAATTAGCCGGGCATAGTAGTGCGTACCTGTAGTCCCAGCTACTCAGGAGAATGAGGCAGGAGAATCGCTTGAACCTGGGAGGCGGAGGTTGCAGTGACCCGAGATTGCACCACTGCACTCCAGACTGAACGACAGAGCAAGACTCTGTCTGGGGTGGGCAGTTCAAATCAATCACAAAAGACTAGCATTAATCATAAATAGGACACAAGTTAGCTAATCATGGTATATTCGTACAACATGGCCATTAAAAAAATGAGAAGGCACTTCATATAGAGAGAGATGAAACAGTTCTCACACAATTTTAATGAAAAAAGATACATTATAGCATTTACATAAATAAAGAACAAAACTATATTTACATGAGTTTATCTGTAGAGATTCATAGAATCTGGAAAGATACTTAAGAAAATGGAAATCCCAGTTGGGAAGGAAAGCAGATGAATAAGCGAACAGGAGTAGAAGACAGTGCGATGTGCAATTTTGTATCTCCTTAATTTGTAATGTATACAAGCATTATCTGTCCAAAAATCCACTCTGACATAAAAGTCTTCTGAAGAAAAAGAAGTGCCTTTTTTTGGGGGCCATAACACTGGACGACTTTTTGGGTCAAATGTAGTCAATAAATTATACTATGCTTTCTCCCTATAGTGGAATTTTGCTATAATTAATTAAATACAAAAGAAAGAAGTCACAGAAAGTGAAAATACAAGCTCTGACTAAACTCCCTGCAGTGGAATAAAAAAAAAGTGCCCTAACCACAGGGGAAAATGATGTCATACATAAAGATTAATCTTTCCAAACGACAAGATTATTTACTGTATATACTGTTTTCGGTCAAGGGGAAAAAAATAGGTTTTTCTGGTAGGAATAGTCAAGTAGCTAGCAGTATAAAATGATATCACTGTCAAACAGAAATTGCATCACATAAATGGAATAAAAGACTATGAACCCTCTGGGTTAATGTTGGCAATAAATTTACATTCAGTGAAGTAATAAATACACATTTTCCTATTATTACAGCACTTTCCCCCATGCTGTTCTTCCCTCCAATCTAAAGGCAACCTCCTCTACATGAGTACTAGAGCTCATCCCCCTCTCATTTCCCTAGAACCTTACATTATTGATATTCCTTCGCTCTCTTCCATCTGTCACACCCAACTGGACCATTCATTCATTCATTAACTTTGGAAATCTGGCCAGGCGAGGTGGCTCACACTTATAATCCCAGAACTTTGGGAGGCCAAGGTGGGTGGATCACAAGGACAGGAGTTCAAGACCAGCTTGGCCAACATGGTGAAACCCCATCTCTATTAAAAACACAAAAAAATTAGTCAGGCATGGTGGTGCACATCTGTAATCCCAGCTACTCAGGAGGCTGAGGCAGGAGAATTGCTTGAACCCAGGAGGTGCAGGTTGCAGTGAGCTCAGATTGTGCCACTACACTCCAGCCTGGGCAACAGAGTGAGACTTCGTCTAAGAAAAAAAGAAAAAAATTGAAATCCTCCTTCAACCTATCACCTTCAACCTCACATCTCCCTCTCCAACCATCATGCTATTCTTTCACAGCCAATCTTATTATAAACCTATTTCCTTAGCTCTCACACTCCCTTCTGCAACCCAATCCAATCTGACATCTCCTAGTAAACCAGTGGAACAAGTCTAGGCAACATGGCAAGACCCCATCTCTACAAAAAATTTAAAAATTAGCTGGGCATGGTGGCACATGCTGTGGTTCCAACTACTTGGGAGGCTAAGTAAGGAGGATCCCTTGAGCCCAGGAAACTAGGGCTGCCGTGAGCTGTTTTTGCACCACTACATTCCAGGCTGGGTGACAGAGCAAGATCCTGTCTCAAAAAAATAAAAAAAAAAGGGGGGGGGGGGATCCAAGATGGCCAATTAGGAGCACTTCAGGATTGCAGCTCACAGCAAAAGTGCGGAGAGTGAGTGGATGCCACATTTCCAAACAGATTTTTATTGCCCATAGACCAGGAGATTCCCAGGTGGAGGAGCCCCACAGGTGGCCAGCATGGCTGGTTTGGCTGGAGGGGCAGTTTGGCCGGCGCGGCTGTTTTCGCTGGCGCAGCTGTTTTGCCGGCGCCCGGGTGCAGCAGTTAGCCCTACAAAATACACGGGTCCGGGCGCCATTTTAGCTGGCGATTGGAGCTCCTGGCAGACAGAGTCACCCATTCAACTGATTAAAAAGGGGACTGAAACAGGGAGCCAGGCCAGGAGATTCCTGAGCAAAAAAGCGCCACGAATCTCAGTGCGGCTGTTTCAGCTGGTGCAGTGGGTCGCCACACAGGAAATCACACAGATCCCGGCGCCTTTTCAACAGGCGACTGGAATACCTGGTAGACAGAGTCGACCGTTCAACTAATTAAAAAAAAAAAAAAAGGGCTCTGAGGCAGGGAGCCAGGTGATCAGGCTCGGCTGGTCTCACCCCCACAAAAAAACAGCAATTGGAAACGCTCCGGATTGAGAGTTTCACAGGAAGCACAGCTGAACCCGGGATGGTCCAGCTCAGTGGGGGAGGGGCATCCGCCATTATCAAGGCAGTCCAACACTACGGAGGCAGTTTGTCATTGCTGAGGCAGCTCGCCATTGCCGAGGCAGCCTGCCATTACAGAGAGAGTCTGCCATTGCAGAGGTGGGCCACCATTGCCGAGGCAGTTCTAACTACACCCGTATAAACAGGACTGCAGGGAAGTTCACATGGCAGCTGGGTGGAGCACACAGCAGCTCAGCAAAGCCTCTGCAGGCAGACAGTGACTAGGCTGCCTCCTCGCTGGGCAGGGCAGCCCTGAAAAATAGGCAGCAGCACAACAGAAACTCATAAATAAAGCCCTAACTCCCTGGGAGAGAGCACCTGGGAAAAATAAAATTTAAAAAGGGGTTTATGAGTTCTGCTGCAGCAGACTTAAACATACGTGCCCAGCAGCTCTGAATGAACAACAGAGCTCACAGCTCAGCACTTGAGTTCCTATAAAGGACAGACTCTCTCCTCAAGCAGCTCCCTGACCGCTGTATATCCAAAGAGTCACCTCATAAAGGAGAACTCAGGCTGACATCTGGCGGGTATCCTTCTGGGACAAAGATAGCAGATGAAGAAACTGACAGCAACCCTTACTGTTCTGCAGCCACTGCAGGTGATCCCCAGGCAAGCAGGGCCTGGAGTGGACCTCAGCAGTCCTACAGCAGAGGGGCCAGACTGTTAGAAGGAAAACTAAGAAACAGAGAGAAATAACTTCATCATCAACAGACTGGATGTCCTCTCAGAGTCCCAATCTGAAAGTCAACAACTACAAAGATGACAGGTGGATAAATCCACAAAGATGGGAAGAAACCAGCACAAAAAGGATGAAAACACCCAAAACCAGAACACCTCTCCTCCTACACGGGATCACAACTCCTCACCAGCAAGGGAACAAGGCTAGATGGAGAATGAGTGCGATGAATTGACAGAATCAGGCTTCAGAAGGTGGGTAACAAGAAACTTCTGTGAGCTAAAAGAACATATTCTAACCCAATGCAAAGAAACTAAGAACCTTGAAAAAAGATTTCATGAAATGCTAACGAGAATAAACAACTTAGAGAGGAATATAAGTGAATTGATAGAGCTGAAAAACACGAGAATTTTGCGAAGCATACACCAGTTTCAACTGCCGAATTGACCAAGCAGAAGAAAGGATATCAGAGGTCAAAGATCAACTCCATGAAAATAAAAAGAGAAGGCAAGATTAGAGAAAAAAGGGGAAAAAGGAATGAACAAAGTCTCCAAGAAATATGGGACTATGTGAAAAGACCTAATCTACGTTTGATAGGTGTACCTGAATGTGACGGAGAGAATGAATCCAAGCTGGAAAATACTCCTCAGGACATTATCCAGGAAAACTTCCCCAACCTAGCAAGGCAGGCCAATATTCAAGTCCAGGAAATACAGAGAACACCAAAAAGATATTCTTCAAGAAAAGCAAACCCAAGACACATAATCGTCAGATTCACCAGGGTTGAAATGAAGGAAAAAATGCTAAGGGCAGCCAGAGAGAAAGGTCGGGTTACCCACAAAGGGAAGCCCATCAGACTCACAGCGGATCTCTCAGCAGAAACCCTACAAGCCAGAAGAGAGTGGGGGCCAATATTCAACATTCTTAAAGAAAAGAACTTTCAACCCAGAATTGCATATCCAGCCAAACTAAGCTTCATAAGTGAAGGAAAAATAAAATCCTTTGCAAACAAGCAAGTACTCAGAGATTTCATCACCACCAGGCCTGCTTTACAAGAGCTCCTGAAAGAGGCATTAAACATAGAAAGGAACAACCAGTACCAGCCACTCCAAAAACATACCAAACGGTAAAAAGCATCAGCACAATGAAGAAACTGCATCAACTAACGGGCAAAATAGCCAACTAATATCAAATGGTAGGATCAAATTCACACATAACAATATTAACCCTAAATGTAAATGGGCTAAATGTATTAACCCTAAATGTAAATGCCTCAATCAAAAGACAAAGACTGGCAAATTGGATAAAATGCCAAAACTCATCAGTGTGCTGTATCCAGGAAACCCATCTCACATGCAAGGATACACAAAGGCTCAAAATAAAGGGATGGAGGAAGATTTACCAAGCAAATGGAAAGCAAAAAAAAAGCAGGAGTTGCAATTCTCATCAGACTTTAAACCAACAAAGATCAAAAGAGACAAAGGACATTATGTAATGGTAAAAGGATCAATGCAACAAGAAGAGCTAAATATACATGCACCCAATACAGAAGCACCCAGATACATAAGGCAAGTTCTTAATGACTTACAAAGAGGCTTAGACTACCACACAATAATAGTGGGAGACTTTAACACCCCATTGTCAATATTAGACAAATCAACGAGACAAAAAATTAACAAGGATATCCAGGACTTGAACTCAGACCTGGACCAAGCAAACCTAATAGACATTTACAGAACTCTGCACCCCAAATCCACAGAATATACATTCTTCTCAGCAACACATCGTACCTACTCTAAAACTGACCACATAATTCGAAGTAAATCACTCCTCAGCAAATGCAAAAGAACAGAAATTATAACAAACAGTCTCTCAGACCACAGTGCAATCAAGTTAGAACTCAGAATTCAGAAACTAACTCAGAACCGCACAGCTTCATGGAAACTGAACAACTCCCTCTTGAATGTTGACTGGATAAACAATGAAATGAAGGCAGAAATAAAGATGTTCTTCAAAACCAACGAGAACAAAGACACAACATACCAGAATCTCTGGGACACATTTAAAGCAGTCTCTAGGGAAAATATATAGCAATAAATGCCCACATGAGAAGCAAGGAGAGATCTAAAATCGACACCCTATCAGCAAAATTGAAAGAGCTAGAGGAGCAAGATAAAAAAAAAACTCAAAACCTAGCAGAAGACAAGAAATAACTAAGATCAAAGCAGAACTGAAGGAGACAGAGACACAAAAAACCCTTCAAAAAAAATCAATAAATCCAGGAGCTGGTTTTTCGAAAAGATCAACAAAACAGACTGACCACTAGCCAGATTAATAAAAAAAGAAGAGAGAGAATAATCAAATAGATGCAATAAAAAATGATAAAGGGGATATCACCACAGATTCCACAGAAATACAAACCAACATCAGAGATTATTACAAACAACTCTATGCACACCAACTAGTAAACCTGGAAGAAATGGATAAATTCCTGGACACCTGCATCCTCCCAAGCCTAAACCAGGAAGAAGTCAAAACCCTGAATAGACCAATAACAACATCTGAAGTTGAAGCAGCAATTAAGAGCCTACCACCCAAGAAAAGCCCAGGTGTAGATGGGTTCACAGCCAAATTCTACCAGATATACAAAGAGGAGCTGGTACCATTCCTTCTGAAACTATTCCAAACAATCCAAAAAGAGGGAATCCTTCCCAAATCATTTTATGAGACTAACATCATCCTGATACCAAAACCCAGCAGAGACTCAGCAAGAAAAGAAAACTTCAGGCCAATATCCATGATGAACATAGATGCAAAAATCTTCAATAAAATACTGGCAAACCGATTGCAACAGCACATCAAAAAGCTTATCCACCATGATCAAGTACGCTTCATCCCGGGGATGCAAGTCTGGTTCAACATACGCAAGTCTATAAATGTAATTCACCACATAAACAGAACCAAAGACAAAAACCACATAATTATCTCGATGCAGAGAAGGCCTTTGACAAAATTCAACAGCCCTTTATGCTAAAAACTCTCAATAAACTAGGTATTGATGGAATGTATCTCAAAATAATAAAAGCTATTTATGACAAACCAACAGCCAATATCATACTGAATTGGCAAAAACTCCCTTTGAAATCTGGCACTAGACAAGCATGCCCTCTCTCACCACTCCTATTCAATATAGTATTGGAAGTTCTAACCAGAGCAATCCAAGAAAAATAAATAAAGGGTATTTAAATAGGAAAGGAGGAAGTCAAATTGTCTCTATTTGCAGATGACATGATTGTATATCTAGAAGACCCCATGTCTCAGCCCAAAATCTCCTGAAACTGATAAGCAACTTCAGCAAAGTCTCAGGATACAAAATCAATGTGCAAAAATCACAAGCATTCCTATACACCAATAACAAACTTAAAGAGAGCCCAATCAAGAACGAACTGCTATTCACATTTGCTACAAAGAGAATAAAATATCTAGGAATACAACTAACAAGGAACATAAAGGACCTCTTCAAGGAGAACTACAAACCACTGCTCAACGAAATAAGAGAGGACACAAACAGATGGAGAAACACTCCCTGTTCATGGTTAGGAAGAATCAATATCGTGAAAATGGCCATACTGCCCAACTTACGTAATTAACAGATTCAATGCTATCCCCATCAAGCTACCAATGACCTTCTTCACAAAACTGGAAAAAACCACTTTAAACTTCATATGGAACCAAAAGAGAGCCTGCATAGCCAAGTCAATTCTAAGCAAAAAGAACAAAGCAGGAGGCATCACACTACAGTACTTCAAATGATACTACAAAGCTACAGTAATCAAAACAGCATGGTACTGGTACCAAAACAGAGACAGAGACCAATGGAACAGAACAGAGGCCTCCGAGGCAACACCACACATCTACAACCAACTGATCTTTGAGAAATCTGACAAAAACAAGCAATGAGGAAAGGAGTCCCTGTTTAATAAATGGTGTTGGGAAAACTGGCTAGCCATGTGCAGAAAGCAGAAACTGGACCCCTTCCTGACACCTTACACTAAAATTAAGTCCAGATGGATTAAAGACTTAAACATAAGACCTAACACCATAAAAACCCTAGAAGAAAATCTAGGCAAAACCATTCAGGACATAGGCGTAGGCAAGGACTTCATGACCAAAACACCAAAAGCATTGGCAACAAAAGCCAAAATAGACAAATGGGACCTAATCAAACTCCACAGCTTCTGCACAGCAAAAGAAACAGTCGTTAGAGTGAATTGGCAACCAACAGAA
>PVKV010010146.1:0-77215 GCA_004027835.1 Alouatta palliata
TTTTGGTCATGAAGTCCTTGCCTACGCCTATGTCCTGAATGGTTTTGCCTAGATTTTCTTCTAGGGTTTTTATGGTGTTAGGTCTTATGTTTAAGTCTTTAATCCATCTGGAGTTAATTTTAGTGTAAGGTGTCAGGAAGGGGTCCAGTTTCTGCTTTCTGCACATGGCCAGCCAGTTTTCCCAACACCATTTATTAAACAGGGAATCCTTTCCCCATTGCTTGTTTTTGTCAGGTTTGTCAAAGATCGGATGGTTGTAGATGTGTTGTGTTGCCTCGGAGGCCTCTTTTCAGTTCCATTAGTCTATATCTCTGTTTTGGTACCAGTATCATGCTGTTTTGATTACTGTAGCCTTGTAGTATAGTTTGAAGTCCTGTAGTGTGATGCTTCCCGCTTTGTTCTTTTTGCTTAGACTTTGCTTGCCTATGTTTTTTCCAGTTCTGTGAAGAAGGTCATTGGTAGCTTGATGAGGATAGCATTGAATCTGTAAATTACTTTGGGCAGTATGGCCATTTTCACAATATTGATTCTTCCTAACCATGAACATGGAATGTTTCTCCATCTGTTTGTGTCCTCTCTTATTTCATTGAGCAGTGGTTTGTAGTTCTACTTGAAGAGGTCATTTATGTTCCTTGTTAGTTGTATTCCTAGGTATTTTATTCTCTTTGTAGCAATTGTGAATGGCAGTTTGTTCTTGATTTGGCTCTCTTTAAGTCTTTTATTGGTGTATAGGAATGCTTGAGATTTTTACACCTTGATTTTGTATCCTGAGACTTTGCTGAAGTTGCTTATCAGTTTCAGGAGATTTTGTGCTCATCCGATGGGGTCATCTAGATATACAATCATGTCGTCTGCAAATAGAGACAATTTGACTTTCTCTTTTCCTAGGGAAAAAGAAATACCCTTTATTTCTTTTTCTTGCCTGATTGCTCTGGCTAGAACTTCCAATACTATACTGAATAGGAGTGGTGAGAGAGGGCATCCTTGTCTAGTGCCAGATTTCAAAGGGAATGCTTCCAGTTTTTGCCCATTCAGTATGATATTGGCTGTTGGTTTGTCATAAATAGCTTTTATTATTTTGAGATACGTTTCGTCAATACCTAGTTTATTGAGGGTTTTTAGCATAAAGGGCTGTTGAATTTTGTCAAAGTCCTTCTCTGCATCAATTGAGATAATCACATGGTTTTTGTCTTTGGTTCTGTTTATGTGGTGAATTATGTTTATAGACTTGTGTATGTTGAACCAGCCTTGCATCTCCGGGATGAAGCCTACTTGATCATGGTGGATAAGCTTTTTGATGTGCTGTTGCAATCCATTTGCCAGTATTTTATTGAAGATTTTTGCATCTATGTTCATCATGGATATTGGCCTGAAGTTTTCTTTTCTTGCTGAGTCTCTGCCGGGTTTTGGTATCAGGATGATGTTGGTCTCATAAAATGATTTGGGAAGGATTCCCTCTTTTTGGATTGTTTGGAATAGTTTCAGAAGGAATGATATCAGCTCCTCTTTGTATGTCTGGTAGAATTTGGCTGTGAACCCATCCAAACCTGGGCTTTTTTTGGATGGTAGGCTCTTAATTGCTGCCTTAACTTCAGACCTTGTTATTGGTCTATTCAGGGTTTCAACTTTTTCCTGGTTTAGGCTTGGGAGGATGCAAGTGTCCAGGAATGTATCCATTTCTTCCAGGTTTACTAGTTTATGTGTATAGAGTTGTTTGTAGTAATCTCTGATGATGGTTTGAATTTCTGTGGAATTTGTGGTGATATCCCCTTTATCATTTTTTATTGCATCTATTTGATTATTTTCTCTTTTCTTTTTTATTAATCTGGCTAGTGGTCTATTTTGTTGATCTCTTCAAAAAACCAGCTCCTGGATTTACTGATTTTTTGAAGGGTTTTTTTTGTGTCTATATCTCCTTCAGTTCTGCTCTGATCTTAGTTATTTCTTGTCTTCTGCTAAGTTTTGAGTTCTTTTGATCTTGCTCCTCTAGCTCTTTCAATTTTGACAATAGGATGTCAATTTTAGATCTCTCCTTGCTTCTCATGTGGGCATTTATTGCTGTATATTTTCCTCTAGAGACTGCTTTAAATGTGTCCCAGAGATTCTGGTATGTTGTGTCTTCGTTCTTGTTGGTTTCAAAGAACATCTTTAATTCTGCCTTCATTTCATTGTTTATCCAGTCAACATTCAAGAGCCAGTTGTTCAGTTTCCATGAAGCTGTGCAGTTCTGAGTTAGTTTCTGAATTCTGAGTTCTAACTTGATTACACTGTGGTCTGAAAGACTTTGTTATAATTTCCGTTCTTTTGCATTTGCTGAGGAGTGATTTACTTCCAGTTATGTGGTCAGTTTTAGAGTAGGTGTGATGTGGTGCTGAGAAGAATGTAAGTTCTGTGGATTGGGATGGAGAGTTCTGTAAATGTCTATTAGGTTTGCTTGGTCTAGGTCTGAGTTCAAGTCCTGGATATCCTTGTTAATTTTCTATCTTGTTGATCTGTCTAATATTGACAATGGGGTGTTCAAGTCTCCCACTATTATTGTGTGGGAGTCTAAGTCTCTTTGTAAGTCTTTAAGAACTTGCCTTATGTATCTGGGTGCTCCTGTATTGGGTGCATATATATTTAGGATTGTTAGCTTTTCTTGTTGCATTGATTCTTTTATCATTATGTAATTTCCTTCTTTGTCTCTTTTGATCTTTGTCGGTTTAAAGTCTGTTTTATCGGAGATGAGAATTGCAACTCCTGCTTTTTTTTTTGCTCTCCATTTGCTTGGTGAATCTTCCTCCATCCCTTTATTTTGAGCCTTTGTTTATCCTTGCATGTGAGATGGGTTTCCTGGATACAGCACACCGATGGGTTTTGGCTTTTTATCCAATTTGCCAGTCTGTGTCTTTTGATTGGGGCATTTAGCCCATTTACATTTAGGGTTAATATTATTGTGTGTGAATTTCATCCTGTCATTTTGATGCTAGCTGGCTGTTTTGCCTGTTCGTTGATGCAGTTTCTTCATTGTGTTGATGCTCTACCATTTGGTATGTTTTTGGAGTGGCTGGTACTGGTTGTTCCTTTCTATGTTTAGTGCCTCTTTTAGGAGCTCTTGTAAAGCAGGCCTGGTGGTGATGAAATCTCTGAGTACTTGCTTGTTTGTAAAGGATTTTATTTTTCCTTCACTTATGAAGCTTAGTTTGGCTGGATATGAAATTCTGGGTTGAAAGTTCTTTTCTTTAAGGATGTTGAATATTGGCCCCCATTCTCTTCTGGCTTGTAGGGTTTCTGCTGAGAGATCTGCTGTAAGTCTGATGGGCTTCCCTTTGTGGTCAACCTGACCTTTCTCTCTGGCTGCCCTTAGCATTTTCTCCTTCATTTCAACTCTGGTGACTCTGACGATTATGTGCCTTGGGGTTGTTCTTCTTGAGGCATATCTTTGTGGTGTTCTCTGTATTTCCTGGACTTGAATATTGGCCTGCCTTGCTAGGTTGGGGAAGTTTTCCTGGATAATATCCTGAAGAATATTTTCCAGCTTGGATTCATTCTCTCTGTCACATTCAGGTACACCTATCAAACGTAGATTAGGTCTTTTCACATAGTCCCATATTTCTTGGAAACTTTGTTCATTACTTTTTACCCTTTTTTCTCTAATCTTGCCTTCTAGTTTTATTTCATTGAGTTGATCTTCGACCTCTGATATCCTTTCTTCTGCTTGGTCAATTTGGCTGTTGAAACTTGTGTATGCTTCACGAAGTTCTTGTGTTGTGTTTTTCAGCTCCATCAATTCACTTATATTCCTCTCTAAGTTGTTTATTCTCATTAGCATTTCATCAAATCTTTTTTCAAGGTTCTTAGTTTCTTTGCATTGGTTTAGAACACGTTCTTTTAGCTCACAAAAGTTTCTTATTACCCACTTTCTGAAGCCTGATTTTGTCAGTTCATCACACTCATTCTCCATCCAGCCTTGTTCCCTTGCTGATGAGGAGTTGTGATCCCTTGCAGGAGGAGAAGCGTTCTGGTTTTGGGTGTTTTCATCCTTTTTGCGCTGGTTTCTTCCCATCTTTGTGGATTTATCCACTTGTCGTCTTTGTAGTTGTTGACTTTCAGATTGGGTCTCTGAGTGGACATCCAGTTTGTTGATGCTGAAGTTATTTCCTTCTGTTTCTTAGTTTTCCTTCTAACAGTCTGGTCCCTTTGCTGTAGGACTGCTAAGGTCCACTCCAGGCCCTGCTTGCCTGGGTATCACCTGCAGCGGCCTCCGCGCTTTCGCTGGGAGCTACAATCCTAAGCTGCTCCTAATCGGCCGTCTTGGATCCCTCCCTATGTTACTTTAAATAAATGAATATACTAGGATGTTTTCCTTGCAATGAATCCAGAGATGGGACAAGAAGGCCAATGCCTTAGTCATCTTTAAATCACTTTTGATCTCCTGGCCACCTTCCTCCTATCTACTCCCTCTGAATTTTCATAGGCATCTTGAATTCTCGACAGCGCTGGTGGCTTCAGCCTTAGGGGAAGAAACAGTGAGCCGGTGCACTCCCTGAGGCCTCTCCTGGGCTCTATGTCATCTGTGGATAGATTTTCTTTTAGTGATTCCCTCCTGGCCTCTGAAAACTGTTGGGAGAGACAAAAAGAAGGAACAGGTATCGAGCCTTCTCTTTGGAAAAGCCCTGGACTCCTGGAAAGACTCACGTCCCTCAGCCAGCAGCTTCCACCCCTGCGGGGGTGGTGGCTGGATTGGTCTCATAAGCTCTGAACACTGGACTCTTTTCTAAGCTCCTGAGCAAGAAGTGTGATCCTAAGCGAAGGGAATTCTGGCTCCCACTTTTCTATGAGTGATTCTGAGGGGGGAATTGGTGTGGATTCTCAAGGAGTTGCCTCTGTCTTGAGTCACTAAGCATGTGGTTGGTGCTGTCCGAAGCCAGCCTTTGACCATCCCCTGGCAGTGTCTCCTGTGTGGTCATCCCAGCTGAGTAAACGGACCGTGGGGAACCCAGCCCACACGCAGAGTCTGGGCAGAGGAAGTAGCCTGGGTGCAGGGCAGGTGAGCCCCCATGTGCTTGGCCCCTCCACATGGGAAGGTTGACAAGGGGCCTTCTGTGGCAGCCTGGCTGGGCCCATCCATCTTCCTTCATGCCGTTTCCTGTTTGTTGGTTTGGGACACATCTGGGCTTCTCTGTCATCTTTAGTTTGGTCATGAGTGAAGTGGTGACTTTTCCCAAAGGAAGGGATGTTTTTGTTTTCCTGTGGTCAGCTACTGCCCTCGTAAAACGCTGAACTGCGGGTTCGATTCTGCGAGGGAGAACTGCAGAGGATGGCCTGTGTTCTGTGGCCCTCAGATGGCTGGGAGGGCCAGGTCTGCCCCAGGAAGCTAGTTCTCAGTGCCGGGTGGGTTCCGACCATAGGACACCCTCCCTGCTCAACAAAGGGACAGACAAGGGTGCGGGCCCAGGGCCACTGGAAGGCGGTGCCCGTCAGTAGGTGTGGACCATTGCAGTTCTCCTCTCCTGACCCCTGCGCTCAGCACCCGTGCCTCTCTCATTGGGTTCTGCTGACAGAGCTTGAATTCTATCACCCCAGTGGTTATTTATTTTGCTTACTTATAAAACCAGCTATGCTTATTAATGTAAAATTGTAAGGCTATTTGTATAACTGTTGAGGATTATTTTTGTCCCCAGGAAAATACTTGTTTTTTGAATATTTCCTGGGTATATTTTTTTCCCATCATTACTGCTTTTCCATTTCTGTAAAATGTTTCTCAATTCACTTATTTGCTTGCTTTAGAGAGTGGAGAACTGCTGGATTTTCCCTTGGTCCCTCCAAGAGCTGGGACGTTGCAGAAAACAGCATTCTGGTGGGATCAGCTCTTGCTCCCCGAAACCCCTTAACTCTCCAACATAACTACAAACTCCTGGATTCTGCCTTTCCCTGCCTTGCCTGTGCACAGGAATACAACGTATTATGTTCTTGTCTCTGTTATATCATATTCTCTTAGTAATGAGCATAGGCCTCTGAAGATCACCGACTGTGCCAACTGAACTCCGTTTCTGTCCTGCACTGCACCAAATGGACAGAATCCTTCAAAGCCACAGAGCTCAGCGTGGGCTCCTTCACCTGGTACATAAAGAAACTCTACATTCAAAGTTTGCAGAGGATGGGGTGGGCGCGGTGGCTTATGCCTATAATCCCAGCACTTTGGGAGGCTGAGGCAGACAGGTCACCTGAGGTCAGGAGTTCGAGAGCAGTCTGACCAACATGGAGAAACCCCTCCTCTACTAAAAATACAAAATTACCTGGGTGTGGTGGTGCATGCCTGTAGTCTTAGCTATTCGGGAGACTGAGGCAGGAGACTCACTTGAACCCAGGAGGCAGAGGTTGTGGTGAATCGAGATCAGACGATTACACTCCAGCCTGGGTGACAGATTGAGACTCTGTCTCAAAAAAGAAGGAAAGGAAAGGACAGGACAGGACAGGAAAGGAAAGGAAAGGGGAAAAAGGAAAAAGGAAAGGAAAGGGGAAGAAGAGAGAAAGAGGAAAGAAAGAGAGAAAAAGAAAAAGAAAGAAAGAGAAAGAAAGAGGAAAGAAAGAAAAAGAAAGGAAGGAAAGAAAGAAAGAAAGAAAGAAAGAAAGAAAGAAAGAAAGAAAAAAGGAAGAGAGAGAGAGAGAAAGAAAGAAAGTAACTTTGCCAAGGATGGCGTGGAGCTGGGGGGACAAGTTGGGTAAGTCTTGTGCTTTCTAGGAGCAGACAGATGTGTCTTTACAGGTAGAAACAGAAACACGGGGGAGAATGGAAAGGGAGGCAAAGGTGACTTACGGGTCAAGACTGGGAGAGAGGAATAAGTAGAAATGATTGATTTTTCTGGTAAGTACATAAGGCAAGGCAACTTTATGAAGCAGGAGCATCAGGAGATAGCCAGGAATTTCTAGGTTCAGCACATCCAGTTCCTCACCTCTAACTCCACCAGTGGAGCAGCGCTCCACTTCTTCCCAGTTCAGAGCAGCACTTACTGCCAGGAACGCATGGCTAAAACGTGACCCACTGAAACGGGGAAAGTTCATTTATCCCCCTTGCAAGGTGTGCGATGCGGCGTGGCTCGCTTCTGAGATGCCCCGCTGCTCATACCCCTAGGGGGAGCATGCAGACAGCAGTTTGTGGGGGGCGTGTTTGGGATCCGGCCCCATGGCAGCGTCTAGGGTTGAGTGTTTACAGCTTCCCAATCCCTAGTGGGTGTTTTACTGGGAGCTGTTTCTGTTTTGCCATCTGCAGTGGCTCGTGTTAGTCAGCTGGATTAGACCCTCTGCCTTACACAAGGACAGAGGGCTTTCTGTATCCCGGATTCTTGCCTAAGTGTACCAGAAAAATTGGATCACATGTGGGCTTGGGAAATGAGGGTAAGGTTTTATTGAGTGGTGGAGGTAGCTCTCAGCAGATGGATGGGAAGTAGAAGGGGGTTGGAGTGGGAAGGTGGTCTTCCCCTGGAGTCAGACCACCATCAGCTGAATTTCCCTTGGCATCCACATCTTTCTGAAAACAGAAATGCCTGTCCTTACCTAGGTCCACGGGCACAAGCCAGAGGGTAGAGCCTTTGCCAGGGACCCCGCCTTTCTCTACCCAGCACTTCTGTGCCCACTCCCACATCACCACTACGCCTCTGTCCTCATTCCTGGATGGGGAACTTGCCTCTGATGTAGTGAGGAAGCGCATGGTACTGCCGTAGACGGTTAGAAGTCTCCTGACTTCCCGACGTTCACCTCTTGACTGCTTCCTGCAATGTTCAGGCTGTAGTTCCTTCTACCTTATTACTGGTCATGTAAGTAAACCTCATTGGATTCCAGCCATTTCTGAGAAAATGAGGAACTTTGGGCAAACTTCCATTAATTATTCTTGTAAGCATATGTTAGAAGAATTATAAGGCCCTGGTAGTCCTGGTGAAAGAAACTTCAAAATTACACTTGGCATATTCGAAGTCTAAGTGACCAGATGTAGCCCACAAGGATATCAAAAGTGAGCTCTAATAATTCGGAGATGGTGAAGCCAGGAGGGCAGCCTGATTCCAGCTAGCCTTTTCAGGAGCATCCAGTCACCACCTCTGTGAAGGTCCAGCCACCACCTGTGTGAGGGTCCATCATAATGGTGGAAATAGAGGCAAAAACTTAATTCTGCACTTGCATAGCTCTTCTAATTTTCTCAAAACGCTTTCGAATCTGTGACCCTCTTCTTAGTCTCAAAAGGGCCCTAAAGAGAGCAGGAAGGATTTGCTGACCTCATGTTATAGGCAAAAGTTCTGAGACCCTAGGAGATTAGTCTAGTTGACTTCTAATGTCTCGACCAAATCTATCATCTGTGGTTCTACGAGTTTAAACAAACTTTCCAATTTTTCCTAGTAAGTGAAGGGCAAAGACGCCAGGCGTATAACCTGCCCAGTGTGAACCCTGTCTGTGCACACAGATAGGGGTAGTTTCTATGTGGTAGTTCACTGACTAATATTCAATCCCCTCATCTTAATTTTGGTGGGTTACATGCTACTCACATGAAGCCCGTTGTGCACACTGAAGATCTGGAGTAGCGCTGGTTCTGGAAGCGCTTACATAACTTGTGACGCATGCTTCGCAGTGAAATCAGCTTTTTATTCTTTCAGCATCTCTCAGAGGAATTTTTATTATCTGACTAAAACTTGTAGACTGACCCCCAGGGGAAAATTTTAAAAAATAACTGAAATTTTAGCTTATTCCTTGCTTGTTCCCACATCTCTCAAATTGGCTTTAAAATGTTTAAGTATCCAATTGAAGGCAACTAGTCAGAAACAGAACTCGTGTTCTGTTTTAACTCTGTAAACAGAGCTAAAAATGAGATAGTTAAAATTCATGTCCTACCTTACTTCTCTAGAAAAGGCTGGGGGTTATTCATTTCCCTGCTGTTTCTAAAGTACAGAACTGAAGTATAGAATTGGTAGCAGCGATGGCAAAACATGCTCTATTTTGAGCAGGGTGAGATGCAGAATTCACACAGCCCGGCAGAAGCTGGGGAGCATGGCAGACATGAGTTGGAATTCCAGCTTTACTACGGCCTGCCTGTGCCATCAGGAGCGAATCCCACTACCGGGTGTGACACGCGGGGTCTCACGTGAACGAGGACCCGAAAACCGCACTATTTTTTTGCAGCACAGTCACTTTGTAAATAGAAAGGACTCAGAGATCTTCCTATATTTATGACAAGCACTCTTCCCAGTCAACTGAGAAAATAAAGGACTGAGAGAGCAAAGAGGAAACGGGCCAAGGGAGAGATAGCAAATCACCAGGATTGTCAGAGCAAAGCTCAGGAATTCGGTTTTGCTCCAGGTGAGAGTTCCTCAGCTTTGCCTGTCTGGGAGGCTCCTGGCCTCAGGCCTCCAAGTGCATGCCGCTGTGTGGCTGTGGCCACGGTTCTCAGTGCAATGATCAGCTGTGTGTCTATCTCTTGCTACAACTAGAATGTGAGTCAGTGGAGGCTGGTAGGCGAGGCCTAGGCATTCCCTGAGTTCTGTGAGGCTCAGGCTGCTGGAGTGGTCTGTTCACATTTTGCTTACATTGAATGAAGTGGGATTTCTGTTATATTCAATCCAAACAGAAACCTACTTCAAATTAATATATATATATATATATATATCATTAAGATATATATATATCTTATATATCTATGATATATCTAAGATATATATATCTATGTTCAAATTATATATATATATATATATACTTAATATATGTATATACACACACATACATATGTGCATACACATTTTACTTAAGAATTTATAAGATCAGTAGGATCTCATGTCATTTTACCTGAAAAGGTGAAACATTCACTCTGATGTTTTGGCAGGCTCCATAGAAGTAACTACTCCAGACTTCACATACACTTACGTGTCTTTACCAGACGTCACAAGTACAGTAGCCCCCATCCCCCACCTTATCCATGGTTTCACTTTCCATGGCTTCAGTTACCCCTGGTCACCTATGGTCTGAAAATATTAAGGTATTTTGAGAGACAGAGAACACATTCACATAACTTTTATGGCAGTATGCTGTTATAATTGTCCTATTTTATTATGAGTTATTGCTGTTAATCTCTTATTGTGCCTAATTTATAAATTAAACTTGATCATAGGCAAGTATGTCTAGGAAAAAACATAGCATATACAGGATTTGTTACTATCCATGGTTTCAGGCCTCTGTGGGGTGTCTTGGCACGTATCCCCCGTGGATAAGTATCTTCTTACCTGGTATTGTTCTAGTGTGAATATGAGTCTAAATTAACCTTCTAAAACTTGAGCTGTCATTATAAACACGCGGAGCAGTACTCGGTTAAAGGAGGCTGCCTTCTGTGCTCCACAGGTAATGGTGGAGGCAGCCAAGAAAATGCGTCCTATTTGCTTTATAACACAGCACCGGACATGCTTTGCACATAGATTTCCATGAAGTATATTAAACATTAAGACGAGATTAATCAGGTAAAATTACCTGACATAATTACGTAAATAATTCTGTACCACTTGAAAAATTTTGGAAAGGTATGTTTTTGAATAAATATACGAATTTGTGACTAAGTGTCCATTTAAGAAATTACCTTGCAATCCTTAGCTTTTGAAAATAGTGTAATTCCATGAAATGTATAACTTCTGCACCAATGATTTGTAGCTAGATATGGCAAGACTATAATAAGTAGTTCTCAGAGGAAAAATTTAGCAACTTTAGGAAACTTATCTGTCTTAGCTTCTCTTGATTTCTGTATCAGTATACTTTTTATTCAACTATATATTTTTATGTCATTTAAAACATTACAATCAGTTAATTAAAAGATGGTATGAGACAGGTGATATTTGCACAGGTAGTGAATCTGCACATGAGGACTGAGCACTTCCTGGGTTCAGAGGCATAAAGATCTCTCTCGAATGCGAATGAGTGTCTAAGGGGAAATCTGTGAATACCCTTTTTGTTCTGTTTATTCTTCCTACAAAGGAACTGTTTACCAGAAAAAGCATCTGGATTCAATTGCCTTTTCATTCACTGTAGACCACTGATGGGATCTGGAACCACTTACGGCCTCACAGTCTGTAAGTGGCACTTGAGTATGGACAGAAAATAAGAATGACAAAAAGTGTCCCCTCCACAGTTCTTAGGAAATTCTCCTGGGTCTTTATTCATACCTCAAAATATCCATTTACCTTGAAGCAAATAAGAAGCAATACAGACTTTGCATGTTAAGAAATAATGAATTGGGTTGGGGATGGATCATTCCTTACCAAATACCCAAATCCAGTAGTTTTTGAAACGTAATTTCACAGCTCAAGGTTCAGGGGAAGGGATAAAGGCATTAAATAGCAAACACATCACACTGGAAGTGGCTCACAGCCAGGTCAAGAGAACCCTGTGCCACACCCGTGGCCTGGTTTTACTCCCCACACTGCAAGAAAACACATGTTGTCTTTGAACAGCTCAATTTGAATTTGCAAGTCCCTCTTCATACTGATTTGATCTTTCTCTCCACCTAACTCTTTTTAATATATAATTTATTATTTATTTATTTTTTGTTGTCCTTTAAGTTCTGGGATACATGTGCAGATCTTGCAGGATTGTTGCATAGGTACACACATGCCATGGTGGTTTGCTGTCTCCATCTCCCCGTCACCTACATCAGGCATTTCTCCCAATGTTATCCCTCCCCAACCTCCCTACCCCCTGCTGCTCCTCCCCTATCCCCCACCCCCCAACAGACCCCAGTGTGTGACCTTTGCCTCCCTATGCCCATGTGTTCTCATTGTTCAGCACCCACCTATGAGTGAGAACATGCAGTGTTTGGTTTTCTGTTCTTGTGTCAGTTTGCTGAGAATGACGGTTTCCAGATTTATCCATATCCCTACGAAAGACACGAACTCATCCTTTTTATGGTTGCATAGTATTCTATGTCCACCTAACTCTTTAACCCTAAAAAAGGTCCAGCGTTTTACTGTTCCCTGTGACATTCTTAATGTCTGACACTATTTACACATAACTTTCTATATGTCCTCAAGATTCTTTCTTATTTAAAGTGACTTCCAAATCCATGAACACTGCAGACCCTCTCTTGGACACAGTTAGTGTGTCCTCCTTAGACCCTCAGGACCTCTGAGTTGAGAACGATACCCCATATATGGCCTGGCCAGAGCCACATAGAGTGGAGACCACCTTCCATTTCTGGAGACTGGTCTTTGTCTATTCATCCTAAACTTGTCTGAGAGAACCCTCCTCCTAGTAATCACATCACCTTGGCTTCTACCAGACCGAAACACCTAAAATGCCTGGCCATGCCTTCTCACATAAGAATAAGTGCTTATCCGGGTATCATTCCAGGAGGTTTCTCAGGGTGGTAGATTGATGGGTGCAAATTTCAGGCAACAGGTGTTCACATGTCAGCCAGAAGTTTAAAAATACCTACCTCAAGGGACACTTGACAATGTAAGATTTGATCTTAGGAGAATTTCAGACAGGGTTTTCTCGGTCTCAATTTTTATTCTTTTTTTTTTTAATATATATACTTTTTATTGCATTTTAGGTTTGGGGGTACATGTGAAGAACATGCAAGATTGTTGCGTAGGTACACACATGGCAGTGTGATTTGCTGCCTTCCTCCCCATCACCTATATCTGGTATCAATTTTTATTCTTTAGGTTTTTGAGCGGGACAGCCGTGTACAGTTGCCGGTTGTGCTCTGTGTAAGAGGCAAATAGGGCTGACATGCAGCCCATTCCTCTCTCAGCAAACCCTATGCTGGCCTGGGGTTGCTTCTGCCTTTCCCTAACTTGTACATCGGCACTTTTATAAACTGTCAGTGACCCTGATCACAGGACGTGCTACAATTCAGAAAAGTAGAGAAAAGTATAGATAAACCCCCAAAATACCTCAAAGTAAGACATGACCATTAAAACAAATAAACAGTACGGAAATGCTTAGAACAAAATGCAGGAACATGCTCTCTCCCCCTGTCTCACACACACCCACTTCCAAGCCTCTTATTTCCGCTGTTTCAGAAATTTACTTTCTTTTTCCTGTATAATACATCACTATTTTGTGATAATTACTTTGTCTCTTTAGAAGTTGTCTATTGAGTGCCTGTTACACAACAGGGAATCAAATTCTCGTGGCAGTCCCTCCCCATCCTCACGCTTTGCACACCCCTGTGCACTCTGTGTGCAGTGGTCATGATTATTGGCTAAAGCTGTGATGTTTGTCGTTTGGTCCCTGCAAATATTTATCAAGCCTGAGCCAAATAGGGTACATGGATTCCATTTTTCTCTCTTGTACAACATGTCTTTTCCCTGCAATTAGTATTAGTCTTGTTTCTTCATGTGTTGAGTTTTTTAGTTATACCGAATTTTTTTCCACATGGTCTCACAGATCTGTCCAAGACCTGACAATAGAGTTTCCAACTGTATTCCAAACATGTTTTAAAGCCTGCTATCAGCTCCAGGACCTTTCGCCTGGAGCATCTCTCCCACCACCTGCCTGGGCTACACACTGCTGTGCTTGGACCTCCTGTCGCTCTCCTTCCGGAAAGTTCCTTTGCTGCATCCAGTATCTCACACTTCCCCTTTGTTGAGACTAGATTGAAAATGTATGCCATGATGACATTTTCAGTGAGTGCAGAATTCCAGGTGAAACTCGTGTTTCATTTGGATCCTCGTCACTTTGTTACACTGTGTCCTAGTGTCCGACAATGCTATTGAGAACTAGAACGCCGTTCTCCTTCCCCTTCCTTCCTGCTGGCTGCTTCCCCTCTCTGGGCACTCTTGGGTTCTGTGCTGGATCCCTGCCGATAATGAGCTTCACAGGGGCATTCCTTGGCCAGTCTCCTTCCATCCATTGCCCCAGCGTGTGCTATGCCACTGAACGTGAGACTCCTGGACTTTAGCCCTAGGTGATGTTCCTGTGTTACTTCTTTAATAATTTCTTTTCCTTAGTTGCTTTTTTTTCTGCACTGAATTAATCCTCAAATTTTCTTGTTTTTTTTTTTTTTCTGTCCTTTTGCTGTTTTTGTTCTATTTTCTGGGTAATTTCTTCAATTTTATTCTTCCAACTATTGGTTTTTACAGTTTGTAGTATTCCATTTTCAATTTCCAAAACCCCTAGACTGTTCTTCACTTCCTTCTTTTATAACATTCTTTTTCTTTAAACCGTCAATGCAAAATCTTTTCTTTTCCCTCTGAGAATATTATAGTTCTAAGAACTTTTTTCCTCCCTGTATAGTCTCTTTCCAAGTTTCCTTTTACTGTTTATTATTTTAGCCTCAGTCATTCTTGTTGCAAGCTTTCCTTGGCTATCTCGTTATCCTTAGCCATTCTTTCCTACGTAAGAGCAAGACAGTAAAGGGCAGATCGGAAGCTCTGGTGAGGGGTGGAGGGCTGTTGGGAAGTGTTACCTGGTGAGCTTGCTATAGGGTGATTGCATGAGGGGATGACTCCCTACCCTTCAATAACTGCAGATATTTTCTTTGGTACAGTTCTGCTTCTCCAGAAAATGCTCTCCTATGTCTCGTCTGGGGGAAAAGGTGGGGTTCAGCTACATGCTCACAAGCATGCACGTTAGGAACAGGACAAGAAGGGGAGGTGGGGGCAATCCGTGGGAGAGAGGAGCGCTTCACAGTCCGATATATTGACTCTCATTGCGTCCTGTTCCATCTAGACCCTCATGCATTCACTGACACAGTGCGTCTGAGTCCAGAGTCCCTCTGGTTTAGTTTCTCCAAGGCATAAACCCTTTCTTTCTTCTGGGGATTTGGGACAGTGTGTTATAAACAAAATTTATTTTTATCTATTTATGATAATGCATTTTTTCAAGGATTTTCTTTTAGTGCTTGCTCTAGCGGCACACTTACTAAAATTGGAACTACACAAAGAAGATTAACAAGGACCCTGCGCAAGGATGACATGCAAATTCATGAAGTGTGACACATTTTTAAAAATAACTTAAAATGGACCACTATGCGACTCCTAGAAGAAAACACAGGAAAAAAAGCATCATGACATTGAATTTGGGAATGATTTCTTAAATATAATATCAAAAGCACAGGCAATAAAAGAAAACTAATAAGGTGAATTTTATCAAAATTAAAAAGTTTTATGCATCAAAGGACACAATCAACAGAGTGAGAAGATAACCCATAGAATGGGAGAAAATATTTACAAGTCATATAACTGATAAGGGATTATTATCCAGGCTATGTAAAGAATTCCTACAACTCAACAACCACAAAAAATCTCAGACATCCTGATTCAGAATGGAAAAAGGACTTGAGTAGACATTTCTCCAGAGAAGATATACAGATGGCCAGCAAACACATGAGTAGGTACTCGGCATCCCCAGTCATTACCACTCCCCACCCATGAGGATGGCTGTGATTGAAACAAGCCAATAAATGAAAGTCAGGCAACAATGAGAGTTGCCGAGGATGTGGAAACCTGGAACTCTTGTGCGTCACGGGTGGGAATGTAAAGCAGTGCAACCATTGCAGGAAACAGTTGCCAATTCCTCAAAATATTAAACATAGAATTACCGAATAATCCAGCAATTCCACTTCTGGATATATACTCAAAAGAAGCCAGGTGCAGTGGCTCATGCCTGTAATCCCAGAACTTTGGAAGGCTGAGGTGGGTGGATACCAAGGTCAGGAGTTCAAGATCAGCCTGGCCAATATGGTGAAACCCCATCTCTATGAAAAAGTACAAAAAATAGCTGAGTGTGGTGGCGGGTGCCTGTAATCCCAGCTACTGGGGAGGCTGAGGCAGGAGAATTGTTTGAACCCAGGAGGCAGAGGTTGCAGTGAGCCAAGATTGTGCCATTGCACTCCAGTCTGGGCAACAGGGCGAGCCTCTGTCTCAAAAAAAAAAAAAAAAAAAGAGAGAGAGAGAGAGAAAGAAATGAAGGCAGGGATTCAAAATGATATTTGTATACTTTTTTTTTTTTTTTGAGACAAAGTGTCCCTCTGTCACCAGGCTGGAGTGCAATGGTGCAATCTCGGCTCACTGCAACCTCCACCTCCCAGGTTCAGTTCTGTCTCAGCCTCCTAAGTAGCTGGAATTACAGCTGAACACCACCTTGCTTGGTTAATTTTTGTAGTAGAGACAGGGTTTCACATATTGGTCAGGCTTGTCTCAAAGTCCTGACCTCAGGTAATCCACCTGCTTTGGCCTCCCAAATTGCTGGGATTACAGGCATCAGCCACTGCACCCAGCCTGTACACATTTTTATAGCATCATTATCACAATAGCCCAAAGTTAGAAGCAAGTCAAGTGTCCCTCAGTGGCGGAGTAGATGAACAGATTGTAGTGTCCCCATACAATGAAATATTACTAAGCCTTAAAAAGGAAGACAATTCTGACACACGCTACAACATGGATAAATCTTGAGAAACTTGTGCTAAATGAAATAAACCAGTCACAAAAAAAAAAAAAAAAAAAACAAATACTGTGCAATTCCACTTACATGAGGTACCTAGAGAAGTTGATTGCATAGAAACAGAAAGTAGAATAGTGGTTTTCAGGAAATGAGGGAGAGAGAAACGAGGAATTGGTATTTAATGGGGACACGGTTTCCATTTTGCAAGATGAAAAGTGTTCTGGAGAGGGATGGTGGCGACGGCTGAGCAATGTGAAGGAACTTAACGCCACAGAACTGAGCACTCTGAAATGGTTACGACGATGAATTTTATGCGTCTTCTTACCGTGATTTTAAAAGTAATTTTCTTTAAAAATCAAGAATAGTCATAAAAAAAAAAAGCTTTTGGCTGACAGACATTTCATTTCATTTAGACGCTCAGAGCCATCCTGAGATCCTCTTCTTCCTTGCTTTTCTTTATGACAGAATTCTCTCGATCCATACCTATGACCCCTTTTTCCTAAATGCAGGGGAAAATAAAGGTCTTCATTCTTCTTCAGGGCTTCACGCTCTTAATCCTTCATCCAAATGTTGTCATCAGTCTGCTCTTCTCAAATGGGCTCATTTCTCCAGTATTCCATTGGAACTGCTCCCAGGTCACCGATGATGCTGATCTTCAATTCTAATCTCTTTTTCTCAGAACTAGTCCTTTAAAGCATGCTTACAACAGATAATCCCATTGCCTCTGCCTTCCCATTAGGAGACAAGACGTGCAGTCGGTTTCGGATGCTTCACGTTGGTCCCACTTCCTGGGGGGCCCAGGCAGCTTGTTTGAATCCTGAGGCGTCCTCAATGCATGGCCCTGCTGTGGGCATGAGCATGTCAGAAAAGAAACGGAAGACGCTATAAAAGAATCATATTGTGAGTTTCATAAGCAAATCAATTATGAGTCAGTAATTTGTGTATTTTGTGGAGACTTGGAAGGCAGGTCTCCATGTCTCAGCACCCGGAAGGCCTCTCACTCCAGGAGCAGAGAACTCTGTAGCTGGGGGTGGGTTTGGAGCCCCGGCACGTGGGCATCATCTAGTCTGCAAGGTAGAACCTGCCCTTAGGCTTGGCAGCATCGTGAGGTCTTTCTCTCGGGACAGCTTCATTCTAATTGTTTATACTCAGTGTGCACGGGGTACTTCAGTGCAGGAGCTGGAGGGGTGGCTTCCGTGGGCAAGACTCCTGCATTTACTATTACATGGAGCTCCCAGGCAGGATATAGATAAAAAGAGAAACCCTTACTGTCTTGTAGGACAGAATAAAGCTGAGGAGAAAGTAATATGCAACAGTAACGTGTGTGATGCCACAGGAGAGGACACAGAGATGGGAAATTAGGGTCTAACCCGTGCCTTCCGACCACGGTGTCCAGAAGAGGAACTTTCCCCCACTGTGGAGTGCTTGAGGGTCCTCTGCTTTCTATGCAGCAGGTGACATGCCGTCTTCTTTCCTGGACTATCCCACCTGATCCATCGTCCATGCCTCCAGCCCCTCACACACTGAGAGTCTGTATGTGGGTACATGTGTGTTCATGTATGTGCATGTGTGTGCATGTGTACATGCACGTGCATGGGTGTGTGTCTCTCTTCGCCTCTCCCTCCTCCTTTTCCCCTTCATTCCCTTGGAATCTACTTCTTCCCTACACGTTCCTTCAGGGGAACATGGTCTTTTTGCTGACCCAAAACACAGCATTCCTGGAATCTGCTGAATGGTCGATTTGGGGAAAATAAAAAATCTAAATACAACATTGGCTCGAATTTATACGATGCTCAGCTGACGCACACATCACTTCTGTTGGCTGATTTCTGAGTGTGTGGGCAGCATATGGTTCTAGGACTAATGTTTTTATCTTACTGTTAAACATTTTAAAATCCTGATTTTCATCTGTATAAAAATATGATTGCTTATCCCAGACCTGTGTGTCACCTGTGTGTCACCTCTATGTCCCTAAGCCTTGCCAGCTGCTGAGAGTGAATGAGGGTACAGGCCCGTCTGGCACACAGCCCATGTGAGCATGAGCAGCCGGCCACACCTCCTCACTGAGCCCTGCTGCACCACAGCCTTCCTCGGGGGTCCACGGGCGGCTGTCCCTGCAGGCTGAGCCAACACTCCACCCTCATGGCCTTGGGCTCCTGCCCAGGCACTCCTGCCCTGCCCTGTGAGCCCAGAGCTCTTGGTTCACACAGGGTCTGTCTGCTCCTTGGGCTTTGTGGAGAGGAAGAGGAGCAACCCACTGAGGGGGGTTCTACTTGCCCTGGGCTGGGGTAGGGGCTGCGCCCCAGTGCTGCAGACCCAGAGCAAGCATCGCTCCCAGGTTCAACACATACTTTTGTCACTGTGGGTTGGGACCTGGCCACAACCGGCCACCACTTTGTCCACAGAACAAAGTGGTGGCCAGTTAAGACTCTGGGGCTGCAGCCACTGGCTGCACAGACTCCTGTTTCTTTAGGACATGGATTCATGGCTTTTTATCCCTTTTGCAATGCGCTTCCTGTTTCCCCAACTGAAACGCACTCCTTGGCACCTCCAGGCTCTATCCCTGGGACACCCCTGTGGATGGGCTGTGAACGGGGCTGCTGTGTCTGGATTCGAGTAGAGGGATACTCTCCCCTGGCTGCTGCAGCCCTGCCCCTGGGGTTGCCACACCGCCTACCAGCCTTGAATTGATTTTGATCTGCAGCTGAATTTCCATCTGTCTATTCCTCTTATTTTGGAAAGAAAGGTTGGCTTTGGTGTTTTAGGTTCAAAAATCATTTGAATGTACTGAAATATGACAGAAATGTACATGATCAGACTCACAGGACTGGAAGCCTGGAGGTTCAGAAATGGCAAACCCACGACTCCCCTCTCTGGCTCTCCCCAGAGAGAGCAGGAATGGCTAAGGCACGGCACCCCCTCTACAGGCTCCCAGTGGGTCAGCGGGGCCCTCAATCGGAAATCCTGACTGACCATGCATAGCTTGGTTCTGTGCACAAGGCATGCACGCTGAGCTGCCCAGTGGTACCCAGGAGTTTCCAAATGCCATATGCATTAGGGGCCCCCTGGCATTTGGCTGGTTTTGGTTTTTGTTTCCACACAACTCTAATTACTCAGAAAGTTGTGGTGATAATAGTTTCATGGACATTTTGATGTATTAGAGCTTATACAGGTGCTCTCCCTCTACCTGGACAGTTTCTGCATCAATCCCACCTCAGTAAGGCAGGCTTGAAGTATTTTGTAATGCATGGCATGCGTTTCAATCCAAAATACTTATGACATATCAAAAATCTTCCTCAGCAATAAAGCATTCAAATAGCTATACATAGGACTTAGAAATTATTTATAATTGATTGTCATACACTCTTTCATTTCAAACTTCTGTGACCTCAGCTTTCTTCTGTTAGTTATGTACCAAGCGTAAAAATAGAGATACAGAGTCCATCCTGATGATGCTGCCTTCTGCACCCTGAACCACACCATCTGTCATGGTGCCAGAGCGCCCAACATGAAGGGCCAATGGGAGCCCCAGGCACTTACCTCTGTGAATTACCCATCCAAGATGAAGTTTTCCGAAGAGCCCCGCTCCCAGCTGTAAGCGTGTATTTAGTAGAACTTACTGCTAACGTCATATCCCTGTTATTCTCTCCAGCCAGCCGCCTTCCCTTCAGGCTTAAAGGTGGGAGCAAAGGACCCGCTTTGTTGGCTTTGAGGAGTGGGACAGACCCCCGGGCACAGATGAGCGATGACCCAGCAGAAGGCACCCTGGACCCCTGCAGTGCGCCAGGTAAAAAGGAACCCCGCTCTGCCATTCAGCCTCCCCCAGGAATGGTCTGCCCCTCCCTGGCATTCTCTCATGGCTCTTAGCTGGGACCTCACTGGCAAAGCGATTGAGAAAATTGCCTGTGATTAGGAAAGACACGGATATTTTTGATGTTAGAGTCCAGGAATATAGACATGGTTTTAAGTTATTTTTCTAAGCACTTTGTATATTTTTTCCCCTTTTATTTTTTTGAAGTTAAGTTGGGTATTTTCTTGGTTAAAACGGCAGCCAATGTAGTAATTTAACATCGCAATGAAGAATAACACCCTTACAAGGAAGGGCACTTCCAATGAGAAAATAATTTACGTTATTTTTATCTGATAACTTTTAGTGCTAAACAAAGAACATAGCAAAGAGTTCCTGATTTATTAAAAAATGTTATGAAATGGGATTACTGAAACTTTGAAAGCAAAGTTTCTAAAGTACAAAAGCAAAAGTGCCTTTCCCTGTTTCTAAGGTAGAGAAAGTGATGACCCTCGTTAAAAGTGATCGGTTTGCATATTTAGATGTTTCCGTAACAGGAAAACGTTGTAATATCTTAGTTGTCTGTTTTTATATGTTTGCAAAAACGAAAGGATTTTGCCCTTGGCCAGTGGAGGACTCTATTTAGCTGAGAGCACTATGCAAGGGGTGAAGTGGATTCATTCTTCTACAAATATGATTTAGCCCTTGCTCTGTGTTGTCCTGCTAATCCAGTTCGGACCAAGACAGAGTCCTTGTGTCCAGGGGCTCATATTCTGCTCGAGGAAGAAGCACTCAGGAAGCAAACACCTGCTGTAGCTTCAGAGAGTGGTCAGTGCTGCGTGGGCCCTGAGCAGGAGTGGCGTCTCTCAGGGTGGCGGTGCCGGCAGAAACAGGAGCCTGCATATGAAGATTGGAGCGAGTGTCCAGCAGGGAGGGGAGCAGGCGTCAAGGCGCTAAGGCAGGTCTGAGTTACTATGTTCAGGGCGGAGCAAAAACACTGCGATGGCATGAATGCAGCAGCAAGGAGAGAGCAGAGGTGAGGCGGTCACAGGGACTGGAAGGGGTGAGGTTGTACAGCCCTTGGAGGTCACAGGTCTTCATCTTCCAGTGCTGGGAAAACTGGAAAATGTGAAGCAAAAGAGTGAAACGATGTGACAAGTAGTTTTCAAAGACCAGTCTCCTGTGAAAGGGACCGCAGGAGAGCGAGGCTGGGGGCAGAGAGGGCATGAAGGAAGGAGCCAGGGTGACGGCTAGCAGAGGAGAACCGGGGTCTGGGGGTGGAGAGTGGGGTGTGCCCGGTGGATTGGACGGGAAGGACGCATTCCCGGGTTTGTTTCATTTCGCTTTGTGTTATTGCCCTGGGCCTGTTTGTTCTCATGGGGAGGAGCAGGGACGATGCAGGCCTGGGGCAGAAGCACCGAGAACCGTGTTTGGAACGCGATGAGAGCGCAGAGCCTGATAGAGATGCGTCCAAAGCCCCTGAGCCCGCGTGAAATCCACGGTCGTGGTGCTGAGGGCGCTGGCAGGAGCCCACGATGCAGACGTGGGTCCCGGGAGGGTGCGTGACCTGTCAGCGGGTCCTCTTGGAGGAGATCGCCTTGCGGGGCAGCGTCAGCAAGCGGGCACAGTGAGGCTGAGAGCGGGGCGAGGCCCGGTGTGACGGGCAGAAACCAAGCCAGGAAGCCTCTCCAGGAGCCAGTGAGCAGCTGTGAGAAGCGCGGGACGGACGGCAGGTCCGGTTTGGGCAGGTGGAGTCCGCGGTGACCTGGCCGGGCGGTGCAGTGTGGCCCGCGGGAGGGCGCGCGTGGCAGCCCAGATCCCAGCACCCCCGGGGCGAGGGCAGGAGCGGAGCCAGCACGTGCAAACAAATCTCAGGAGGTTCTGTTTTAAAGAACAGAGGAGTGGAAGGATAGCTGGCAGGGAGGCAGAAGTCAAGAAGGTTGGTTTGTATTGAGTTTTTTAAAAATATGGGGTGGGGCAGATGGGTTGAGTCCTCCTAGACACGCATGGTGGTAGTCTGACGGCGCGGGAGACTTTCTCTCACCTGCAGGAGGTTAAAGAGCAAACCTAGCACCTCTGTGTTCAGCCTTGATCACAGGGAAGGGTTGCTGAGCTCTGAGTTCAAGAGGCCCTAAAGGAAAAGAGCGCCCAGGAAACTGCAGACACAACACACATAGACGCAATGGCACACACACACACACTGCCACACACACACAATTTCCCACACACACACATACACTCATACACACAAACACACTGGCACACACTCACACATGCTCACATGTACACAAACACACACTCACAACACAGGCTCACACACACACTGTCACACACATACACAGATTCCCCCACACACTCACACAGTTTCCCACACATACACATACACTCATACACACAAACACACACCTCTCATACACACAAATGCTCACATGTACACAAACACACTCACAACACAGGCTCACACACACACTGTCACACACATACACAGATTCCCCCACACACTCACATAGTTTCCCACACATACACATACACTCATACACACAAACACACACCTCTCATACAAATGCTCACATGTACACAAACACACTCACAACACAGGCTCACACACACACTGTCACACACATACACAGTTTCCTACACATACACATAGTCATAAACACAAACACACACCTCTCACACACACAAATGTTCACATGTACACAAACACATGCTCACACACACAACACATTCTCACACACACTGTCAGTCTCTCACACACTCACACACATCCTCACATACACTTACACATACACTCACACATGCTCACATGTACACAAACACATACACACTCACAACACAGGCTCACACACACACTGTCACACACATACACAGATTCCCCCACACATTCACACAGTTTCCCACACATACACATACACTCATACACACACCATGTCTCACACACACACATGCTCACATGTACACAAACATGCTCACACACAACACATTCTCACACACGCACACACTGTCACACAGTCTCCCACACACTCTCACACACATGCTCACATACACATACACTCACACATGCTCACATGTACACAAACCCATGCTCACACACAACACATGCTCACACACACACATACACACACTGTCACACACTCTTACACTCACACTCACACACACATTCCCTCACACAGTGTAAGCACATGCAATTCCAGGGTGAAAACCAATGAAAGTGTCCTGATTCAATTGGTAGCCACCTGACACGTGTGGCTGCCATAGTTAAGTTAGTCAAAATTCAATGAAATTAAAAAGGCAGTTTTTCAACACCTTGGGGTGAGGCCTCTGAGGGATAGAGGTGCTGGCTTCTCAGAAGGTGGAAGAGGGAAGCAGGTCTTCTGAGCGCCTGAGTGAGCTCCAAGCCCTGCTCTGTGCAGGGACCCAAACTAGAGTCTGAGCAGCCCCCAACCCTTGGTTCTGAGCAGAGGAGAGGTCCAAGCTGCCCTCGCACCCCTGGGAGTGGGACCAGGGTGGGGCTGGGGGAGCCATAGCAGCTGGACTCTGGCTCAAGAGCCGGGTACCAAAACTTGGAGTCTGATCAGGACCTGTTAGCACCATTCCAGCATTTTTAGACTGTTTCTATGGGAAAATAGTCTGTGTTTTAAGCAATTGACTTAAAACCAAACTTTTGGATTACAATTTTTGTATGCCAACATTCTCAGATAGGCTTACTGGGTGAACATTCTCTAAAAGCTTAAGTTAATTGAAAATCACTTATTGTTTCTTTCGTAACACGAGATTGTACCTGCTTTTGTTCATGGAATGCTGACAGGGATGGCCTTGAGATTAAGGCTAAGAAGCGTGTTCCTTTTTTAAAAGTCTTTTGAAAAATCTGCTTCTCCTTGAACGAAACCATGGAAATCTGTTACTCATAAGCCTTTTTCTCCCTAAAGTCTGGATGGTAAATTAAAACAAAATTTAATATTACCTAATATTGGTTCACAAAGGATCATTTTATCAAGTAATGAAAATTAATTACTCTGCAAGTTTCCTTTTTTGTCTTGGCTACTTGGAAGCTCCTAGCAAAATGTACTGATTTACTCACCAATTGTGAAGATTTAATGAGGAGAAAATGTTAACACTGAAGCCATGGGGTGTCAATAAGATAGAACTGGCAGGCCAGGGAGGAAGGAACAGTGACTTTAACTTTGGTTCAATTCTTATCCTTAGCGATGTAGGATCAGAAATTGGATTTTATTGATTAACCTCAATAATATGTATTCTTCAGAACACAAATTGATTGACTTACAATGGCAATAATCTCATTCTTGCCACGGGAATGTTCCTGTCCATGAGCCACGGAAACCTGTGTCCTGATACTGAGATACCTAGGAAGCCAGAACAGTCATCAACAGAAATTGGCTTAGTGAACACGGGATTAAGGCAAAGGGAAATTATTACCTTGAAGGACACCTTATCCACATCACAGTAACGTCACTGAAATATTCATGTTACCCCATTGAGAAAATGTTTCTGGTGACTTACTTTTGCCTCTCAGACCGTCCTTTTCCCGCTCTGCAAAGCCAAGCACTCCTGGAAAGTGCATTTCTGGCACCGGCTTCCCCATGCCAACACTCCCTCTGTCACTGGTGCTCTGAGAGCCACGCACTAGGAGCATGGCTGCCCTTCTCAGAGAGCACACATTTTCTTTTCCCCCAAGTTGTTGGACGTGCGTGTCACTGTTCCCACTGATCACTCACAACAGGAACCATGGCAGCTTAGAATTTGGGAAAATCCATTTTTCCTTCTCTCTTATACTCCTGTTATTATTATGAGCAATCTTAGTTCCTTTTGGAGGGGAGGGAAAGTTACATTTTGAAGGCAAATTTTAAAATTCCCAATGGTTGCTTTACTGAATAGCACACAGAAGACTGTAATATTTTTAAAGTCATGGCATCTTTTTAAAAAATAGACTCATAATCTGCCTTTTATCAAAATTATCTTTTATCTAATTATCATAGCCATAAAAAATCAAAAGACTTATAACCAAACACTATGTATGAATAATTTTCCAGCTGAAGCTCAATTTATTGTCAGTTACACTTGACATAGCACAATTCTCTTATAACAAATTATCTGCATAACCTTTCGAATTCCTGGAATTTGCCTTCCCAGTGCAGTAAGTATTGTGTGAAGACCTGTCTGCATCAGGCACTGAGTTAGGTGCTATGAGGGGCTTACTGAAGTCTAAAACACCATCACTGGCTTCAAAGGTTGTATCTTAGAAAGCTGTGCAAGAACTCCTGAGCCTCACATCCCCTGGGTACTGTCTTGGTAGTCACCAGTGGGATCCTGGCATCTGGGTGGCATTTACAGGCAGCTGGCACACTCTGCAGTGGCATGGAGGCCACGCTGTTAGGCCACTCTCCATTTGGAAGGATTGAAACCATCTAGCCAGCTGTTCTAGCTGATATGATCTCTACCAGGTCTTCACTTCACCTGTCTCAGGAGTAGAGATAAACTGGATTCAAACCCTAATAAACAGGTTCACTGAGGCCTGCCCCCACCAGGCTCCACCCATTCCACGCTGGACCTCCAGTGCCCCCTGAGTGCATGCGCCATGCTGGGGGCGGTGGTACCACGAGAAGCACCCCGTGTGGGAACAGGGCTCGTGCTTGAGATGTGGCAAACAGAGACCGCAGGGTCTGCAGTAAAGAGTGGATGACCCCTGAGAGGGCACCACAGGGGAAGATGTGGAGGGCAGTGTGGTACAAATCCTCCTGTGAATGAGTGAGCCCTGGTAGACATGGAAACGATCCGTCATGGGCTGACGATGGAGGCTGTTTGCTTTTGTTTAAGGATGCCTTTTTTTACCTCCTTGATCAAAAGGTGCAAAATGATCAAGTCTAAAACAGGAAAGATGGCTTTGCTTACCTATTTGTTTTTGCATTTCTTTTTGTGTTTAATTTCTCACGGTTCTCATACATCCATGAAAAGAGATAGTTCCTGTGCAGTGAAACCTGTTCACAAAACCTAAGTGACACATTTTATTTATTTATTTATTTATTTGCTGTTGGTGAATCTGATTTTTTTTTTTTATTTTAATGGTGAACACACTGGTGTATCTGCAAGTGTGATGAGAAGAACTGAAACGGCTCTACAGAGTTTCAGTGGCGACAGATGGGATCATGCGTGTGAACTCTGTGTAAACTCTTCTTGGAAGACTCCATAGCAAAAAAAATAACAATGAAAACAAGGCTGCAGCAGCATCTCGGCCCCTGTTATTCCTGCTGCACGTTTTGCTGAGGTTATCTCAGCTGTGTGTATCTTACCGTACCAGGCTGGGCCCCAGTGCTGCCGGTTGGGTTTGTCCCACGTGCTCCTCCTTTGCTTCCTTCCTGATCCCCAAGCTCCTCTCTCTTTGAAGGAGCCCCAGCGGATCCCTCCAGAGCTGCTGCCATTGTGTGAGTCTGATCATCTGGCTGTGGATATTGTTCAAGGACCGCAGCCAACAACACCCACAGTTTTTGCTGGCCCGGAGCCTGAGAACTGGAGCCAGTTCCCAAACGTATACAGAGTTTCTCTGTTAGGATACAACATGCTGCTGTACGTGGCGTGGCTGCAGCTGAGTTTACTCCCATCTTGGTGAACGAGTGTGAATATGTTTGGGTGTGTGTACGGCAGCCTTGAAAACCATGTGGGAAAAGAAAATGCTAGAAGCTGCGCTTTCCGTGACTCGGCTACTCCTGTAGCTCATCCTTTCGTCCATTCATCTTTGTGACCTGAGAATTGGCCTCTCCACGGTGGTACCAGGCCCTGGTGGAGACTCTGGAAGGATTTGAGAACAAGGGGAGGCAGCTGCTGGCCCTGGCTGTCCCATAGCTGATTACTGGGGGGACAGACGGGATGGAGGCAGGGAGATGGGAAGACCCATGGAGGGTCAGGTGATGGCTTAGGCTTTTGGCCTAAGGCCAAGGTTTCCAGAGCAAAGAGCAAGGCACAGTGCAATCTTTGGAGCAAATCTGCAAATTAGACAGTTTCTGAACATGCAAATGTGTAGATTCTTCCCTGTATTCTTGAAAGGGGGCCTCAGATCACTCTCCATGTTCCTTTAGCTGCACTTCTAAAATAATGTTTTCAACTCAGTTATGAGACTTTGAGCTGATCTACCGTCTCTGGGGTGCATAACCTTTCTTCAGGATGAGTAAAGGAGGAAAACGCATTAGCAGCAAATGTGAGTGACAAACGGAGCTCAGTGGTGTCTTATCTCTGTGTTCTTTTTATGGCTTTACTCACAAAACCCTTTTACACCTGTAAAATGCGGTGAAATGACAGGCATGTTTTCTTCCACTCCCTGTGTGAAATGGACAGGGAGAAGCTAAAGCTAGGATTGCTGGGCCCTGAGATGGTCCTTCCTGAGAAGGGAACAGGACCACTGTCCTGGACCCCACTCCAAGTGTAGCACAGGTGCCTGCAACGTCTGAGGTATACTAATAGACTTACAAAGTTGTGTCATTAAAATAATTATTTACAAGGTTGCAAACAAACCTATGAACCTGGTCTTTGCAACACAACTCCATCCTCACTTCTCCAAAGGCAGTTGTTCTTTGAGAGAAATGTGCGTACTTTACCTATAAGAGATGCTGAATCGTTTTTATGAAAATAGACTTCAAATTGCATGGGCAAGTGGAAGAGCAGGGGGCTCCCACCACATCTGGGTCACAGGGGCTCACTGTAGTGGGTCACCATCCATATGCTCAGGGTCAGTATTCAGTATTCAACCTTTCCCACAGCAGGTCCTGGTTCCCAGAGTCACCTCAGGTGTTAGGAACATCAGAGCCTCACTTTCACGTGGTTCTAGTGCAGATTAGATCATGAGAGAGCATCCTCACAGTGCACGATGGGAACTGCAGGATCTTCACCTCTTCTGAAGGACGAGGTTGTCACACTTCAGGCTACTCCTCCTCCAGGCTATGAGGGACACTGCCCAGCCCACGTGTGAAAGATCAGAATTGAGCCCTTAGAGTCAGCCATGAGGGCCTCTTTCAGACGAGACACCCATTGACGTCAGCCCCTGGGGAACAAGGTCTGGCTCCCTTGTAGGTTACAGCGGTCAGTGTCAGAAGGAAATGGAGACGAGGCAGGGCGTTTTCAGAAAATCGCATTTGACTAATGTCCTTGTTCTCTGCTTTTTGAGGTTTTCTTTTGTAGTTCTTTGCAACTGGAGCTGATCCTTCTTGAGGCAGACCCTTTGCTGTCCCAGGGCATGTTCTGAATTCCCCCACGATGAGGCAACTCCACCCTTCGGAGGTTCAAACATGGTTTTGCCACTTATAGGAAATGTAATTACAGTGTTGCATAGCTGACCTGGCCCTGCCTGCCTCCTGGCCACATCTTCCTGCCCTCCCCACTTATACTCTGGCTCCAGGGTCCAAGACAAGACTGGGTGTTGTTCCCCAACCCGTCCTCTTCACTGTATCACTGGAGTGGCCCTCTACCTGTTGACGGTCTCTTGCCTTTGCTTTGGTAGCCATCATTCTTCAAGACTCATCTCAAGTCTATGAGGGCTTCCCAAGCCCTACTCCAGACACACTCACCACATACACACACGCACACCTACACACGCACACCTACACACACACATACAGGCAAACATACACACACATGCACACACACGCAAACATACACACAAATGCACACATACATGCATACAGACATGCACACACATACATGCACACCTACACACACATACACAAGCATGCACACATACAAACGCACACATGCACACACACATGCATGCACCCACACATACAAACACACACAAACAACATACATGCACACACATGCACACACATGCAAACATGCACACATACACATGCACACACATACATACGTGCACACATACACACATGCAAACATGCAGACTCGCACACATGCATGCACGTGCACACTTGCACACACATACACACACACACACACACACGAAGAGCAGACCATCCCCCGCTTTATGACACCAAGGTATCTGGTTCTCACTTCTCTTGCTGCTCTGCAAGTATTTGTCTCCCTCCTCTTCCAGACTGTGGCTTTTTTGATGGCAGAAACAATATTATTCACTTCTGTAACCCCAGCACCTAGCACAATATCAGAACATGTTAGAAATTCAATAAAACAGTTTTTGTTAAATCAAAGAAAATGACCCAATCCAAGCATATGCTTCTGAGTGGCTAGCATGCACAGCATTCTCTTGATAAAATATAAAGAACGGTGACAGTGACAAATTGTGTTATCGGTTTTTTGTTCTGCGCACAGTCAGAAGACAAAGGAAATATGCCTGTGTAATGCACATAGCCACCTAAGACTGTCAGATGGTTTCTGTCAATTGTCACCTGGTCAGGTCACTCTTCTGCAGGCTTTCCTATTTACCCAGGAATTTGCTCTCAGGCATCTGAAGTCAGAGTCTTGTTTTAATAAAATAATTTTGTCTATCTATAGAACAATCAGACACTTAACAGCTGATATGCTTGCTCTATATATGCCAGGCATATAACTAAGTTACTAGGCACAAGAAAGTTCAACATTATAAATGGGATCTCTGTCGTTTTCCTTCTGTTGCAGCACTGATGGAATGCAGGTATCACAAATGTGCAGGTATCAGACATAGTTGAATATCCAACAGTTTCCCAACCAACGCTGCCAACCAATCTGCATCAATAAACACTTCAAATGGCTTACTTTTGCTTGTTGGTACCTATAAAATCACCAGCATGATAACTTCGTCCCAGATCTGAGACAAAAAGTCACATAAATGTTAAGTATCAACTTCTTCTCTGGAGGACCTCCTAGCGATGCAGAGAATCGAGCACATTGCATGACTGCAACCCTGTTCAGAAGTGTAAGGTAGCCTGGTGGTGCAATACTTCTGTAGCAAATCTTTAGTTCAAATGTGACTCTCTCTCTCCAATCCCCAAATTACACAGTGTCTTGGGGGATAAATGGCATTTCAATGTTCTTTCCCCCAAATTCTCTTATTTTATGTAACATTACCTCAAAAACGGTAAAAGAAATGCGTGCACAGCATAGGTGCTACTGTCAGGAGCCTCCAAGTAACAAGATCATTTTTGAAAAAAAGATTTATTGAGATATCATTCACATAGCATGTAATTTGCCTATGTAAAATGTGCAATTTAATGGTTTTGACATATTTATGGATATATGCAACCATCACCACAGTCCATTTATAACTTTTTCATTACTTTGAAAAGAAACCCCATGCCCTTTACCTCTCCCTCCTTCTATCTGTGCTCCTCCCCCTGCCCTATCCCCATCCTTTCATCCCTGCACAACCATCTTCCATCTTTATAGATTTTCCTCTCCTGGACTTTCATATGAATGGGCTCATCCAGTATGTGGTCTCTTTTGACTGGTTTCTTTCACTGAGCATAATGTTTTCAAGATTGGTCCACATTGCAGTGTGTATTAGTACTTCATTTTGTCTATCTATTCATCCATTGAGGGACAATTGGGTTATTTCTACCTTTAGCTATTATAAATACGCTGCTATAAACATTTGTGTACCAATTTTTTATTTTATTAATTTTTCTCTAATTTTTAATTTTCTCGATTTCATTAATTTCCATTCTACTCTATGATTTCTTTCTTTTTGCTTGAGTTAGGTTTCGTTTGCTCTTCTTTCTTCCTGTGTCTTAAGGTGAAAAGTTAGGTTACTGACGTGTGATCTTTCTTCTTTACTAATATAGGTATTTACAGCTTTACATTTCCTTTTAACTACTGTTTTAGCTGCGTCCCATACATTTTGGTACGTCATGTCTTCATTTTTATCTCAAAGTATTTTCTGATTTTCATTTTGATTTTTGACCCATCGGTTATTTAAAAGCATGTTGTTTGGTTTCCACATATTTGTGATTTTCCAAATTTCTCCACTAATACTTTCTAATTTTATTCCATTGTTGCTGGAGAAAATACTTTGTACTATTTTGATCCTTTTAAATTTATTGGGATTATTTTTATGGAGTAGTGTATAATCCATCCTGGAGAATGCTCCCAGTGCTCTCGAGAAGGATGTATATTCTGTTATTTGCTGGAGTGTTCTACAGAGATCCGTTAAGTCTAATTTGTTTACAGTGTTATTCAAGTCTTCTATTTCCTTGTTGATTTGATCTTCTGTCTCATTTTTCTACTAATTATTGAAATTGGAGTATTGAAGCCCACATATTTTTGAATTTTTTGTTTCTCCTTTCATGTTCATTAGGGTTTGTTTCATATATTTTGGCGCTCTGTTGTTAAATGTATATCTTTATAAGTGTCAAATATTCCTGTTGGATTGACCCTTTTATCATTATAAAATGCCCCTTCTTTATTCCTAGTAACAGTTTTGTATTAAAGTATATTTTGTCTGATATTAATCCAGTCATTTCAACTTTCCTGTGGTTAATATTTATAGTGATATATCTTTTTCATCCTTTTACCTTAAATCTATTTGTAAAGTCTATCTCTTGTATACAACACATAGTTAGATCATATTTTTTATTCAGTCTGACAATCTCTGCCTTTTGATAAATTGCTAACCCATTTACTTTTAATGTTACTATTAACATAGTTGAATTTGTTTACCATTTTACATTTGGCTTTCTATATATCTCACATCTCTTTTATCCTTCTATTTCTTCTTTACTACTTCCTTTAGAATTGAGTGGATATTTTATTTTTTATTTTGTTGTTGTTTGGTTGGTTGGCTTTTTTGAAGCAGAGTCTCACTCTGTCACCCCTGTTGGAGTGCAGTGGCATGATCTCAGTTCACTGCAACCTCTGCCTTCTGGGTTTAAACAATTCCCCTGCCTCAGCCTCCTGAGTAGCTGGGACTAGAAGCACATGCCACCATGCCTAGCTAATTTTCATATTTTTATGAAAGATGGGGTTTCAACATGTTGGCCAGGCTGGTCTCAAACTCCTGACCTCAGGTGATCCACCTGCCTAGCCTCCCAAAGTGCTGGGATTACGGGCCTGATCCACCACACCTGGCCAAGAATGGAATGGATATTTTCTAATGTAGCATTTTAATTTCATTAATGATTTGTTCACTCTATTTTTGTCTGCTTTCAAACCGCTGCTCTTTCCACTGTATTAGGCCGCTTCTCAAATGTATGATTACAAGTGGTGCTCCTTATGTAAGGCTCCAGCTTGGGTTACCTGTTTTCTTCTTATGTGTTAGCCTTTATTAGGGTTATTTATTCCAGTTTTCATATTTTATAACTAGGAAAAGGATTAGAATTTAAGGCTTGCCATAGTATTTCTGTAGAAACAGAGGAGATTGCTAACCAGAGTCGAGGAGGTCCTGCTTTTCCTGCAACTCTCTCAACTCAAGCAGCCTTAAGCAACTAGGATTATTACTGACTAATCTCACTAATGTTTCTGGGAGACATTTATAGCATTTAAAATTCAGGAAACATGGCCAGTTTATTTGTTTTAATAATAAGAAGATGAGAAGTTGAAGAGAAAGGAGGCATTCACTTCATGGTATTGATTTCATAAATCCAAAACCTGAGGAATAAAATAATATTCTGAGGTGCTCATTCTAAAGGCTGGCAGGAACCAATACTCACTCCTGTCAGAGGGATGGTGATTGTGTCACATGAATAAACTGGGGATGCTTTTTCTTCTTTCCTCCTGTAGTTGCAATTAATTTTTAAAATTATAGTTAAATATACATAATATGAAATTCACCATTTTACCTATATTTAAATGTACAGTTCTGTGGTATTAAGCGCTTCATATTGTGTGTGACTGTCACCATCATCCGTCTCCAGAGCTTTTGCATTTTCCCAAACTGAAACTCAACCCATTAACTACTTCCCAACTGCCCCTTCCCCTAGCCCCTGAAAACCTCCATTCTACTTTCTGTCTTATGAATTTGACTACTCTAGGAACCTCATATAAATAAAATTGTATAGTGTTTTTCTATCTATAACTGGCTTATTTCACGTAACAGAGGGTCTTCAAGTTTCACACATGCTGTGCTGTGTGTTTGTTCACATGAACTCAAATTACAGTCTTGCCTTTCCTTTCAGCCTGAAAAACTTTTGTTAGTATTTCTCATAAGACAGGTCATCTAGCACCAAACGGAATGGTTTTTTTAATCTGGAGAGGTATTTATTTTGCCTTTAGTTTTTCATTACAGCTTTGCTAGATGTAAGGATGTTAACAGCTTTGCCTTTCTTCCAGCACTTTGGATGTGTCGTCCCACATGGCTTTCCGGCCTCCACTGCTTCTGCTGGCAAGTCAGCTGCTCCTTTTCTTGATGCATCATTTTTCTCCTGCTGCTTTTAAGATGTTTCCTTGTCTTTTTTTTTTTTTTTTTGAGACAGAGTTTCGCTCTTGTTACCCAGGCTGGAGTGCAATGGCGCGATCTCGGCTCACCGCAACCTCCGCCTCCTGGATTCAAGCAATTCTCCTGCCTCAGCCTCCCGAGTAGCTGGGATCACAGGCACGTGCCACCATGCCCAGCTAATTTTTGTATTTTTAGTAGAGACGGGGTTTCACCATGTTGACCAGGATGGTCTCGATCTCTTGACCTCGTGATCCACCCGCCTCAGCCTCCCAATCTTGTCTTTGACTTTAAGCATTTTTCTATGGTGTGTCTTTTTCTGGTTTTCTTTGAGTTTATTCTACTTGTGGTTCATTAAGCTTCCTGGATGGTTACCATTTTTCAATAAATTTGGGAAGTTTCAGCCATTATTTGTTTGAGTATTTTTCTTCTCATTTCTCTATTTCTGGTATTTCTATGATGTATATTTGGGTATGCTTACTGGCACCTCACTTTTCTCTGAGGCTCTGTTCATTTTTCTTTATTCTTCTCTCTGTTCTTCAGCATCCATCATCTCTATCAGTCAACTTTGAGCAGTCTTTTCTCTGCCAGTTCATATTTGCTGATGAGTCCTTCTACTGAATTTTTTATTTTAGTTATTGTACTTTGTACTTGCATAATTTCCTCTTGGCTCTTTTCATAATTTATCTTTCTTTATGGATATTCTCTACTTGATGTAACATTGCCTTTCTTTACTTCTTTAATCATAGTTTTGTTTAGTTGTGTGAACGTATTTACAACAACTAGTTTGAAATATGTTAAATCTGACATTTGGCCATTCTCACATGCAATATTCCATTGCCTTTTTCTGCTTTTGCCTTTTTCTCCCCAGTTGATGGATCATACTTTCCTGTTTCCTTATATATCTCATAATTGTTCACTTGAAACTGAACATTTCAGACAGAGTAGTCCCCCATTTCTTTTGGTAGACCCCCCAGTAGATGCCTAAAACTTCAGATTGTACCAAACCCTACCTATACTATGTTTTTTAAATCTGATAGCAGAGAGGGCTACTAAGAGACTAATGGACAGGTAGCATCCATGGATATGCTGGACAAAGGGATGATTCACATCCTGAGCAGGACAGAGCAGGACGGTTCAAGATTTCATCACACTACTCAGAATGGTGTGAGTTTTAAAACTTATGAATCATTTATTCCTGGATTTTTTCATTCAGTATTTTCAGATGAGGTTGACCATAGGTAAATGAAACTGTGAAAAGTAAAACCTGAGATTAAAAAAGGACCACTGTAATATATTGTAGAGACTCTCGCTACTGGTCTTCTTCTCCCTAGGGCTGGTTATTGCTATTTGTTGATTCACTTAGTTGCTGGCTGGATTATTTTAGTGACATCCATCTTCCTCTCCCCGGCCCACACAGTGTTTTGCCTCTGATGTTGCTGCTTGAGAAGCATAGCTTTGGGTGTGGCCAGTCACCCTGGGGTGACAATAGTACTGCTGGGACTCTCTTCCTCTCTTTCCTTGACTTCCCACAGAGGTTAAACCGCACTAACTGCCATGCTGGCTGATTGCTCCGGGTGTTTTCAATGGTGCCTTGGGGCATCAATTGCTTTACAAACATCAAATTCTGGCTCCATGGAAGGAATAGTTTCTAAGGTCAATGTTCGATATTTTTTCTGATTTCAGGAGGACTCTGCCAGCTGTATCATTCCCCGACTCTCCCTTAAAGGCTTACGAGCCTGCCATCCAGGCTGTCTTTACAGTAGGTGCACAAATCTCTGCCCAGTTGCCTTTCACCATGCCCCCAGGTTTATTCTTCTCCAGGCTGGGTTGCACATGAAGTCAGTTCCTCTGTGAAGATATAGGAGCTCTCTGTTTTACAGCCTGCATCTCTCCCCACCCCCAATGTTTTAACCACACTCATCTGGTACTTAGCCTCAGCAACAGGTGGCAGGGCATGGGGGGTTAGGGGACAAGATGAGAAGCCCTAAAGTCTTGCCCCTCCCTGGAGGAACATCCTCCAGCTGGGGCTGGGGAGGGCTCTGTGTTCTTAGCTGCAGTCTTTGACAGGGAGTCCCCACCTGCCTGAGCTGGGAGGAGGGAAAAGGTGCATTCTTAGCTCAAATACCGCAGACTCTCACCATTCCTGCCAGATTTTGATAGATTGCCTCGAAAAGAGTTTTTGTCATTTGCTGTTTGCTCCTAGGACCATTTCCAGAGGCTGGGTTTTTTGTGTTTTTTTTTTTTTTTTTTTTTGGTAGTTTTCACCAGGTTCACTGGGGAGCAGCCTCAAGGAGCTCCTTCCACTGTTGTGCCGGAAGTTGGTCTCTAAATCACTCACTGTTACTGATATGCATATTGTTTGTCTTAGGGAAAAGAAGTCTCATGTCTCTATATAGAAAATTGTTTACTTCAGGGGGAAATGTGTTACAGAAATGTGGCTGTGAAATAAATGTGATTTTCCATTGACTTCATTTTCACATAAGAGATGTATTTCTGGGGTGAGAGAGAGGGGACATCCCATAATGGTCTGAATTGAAGGCTATGGCAGACATGAGGAAGCCGACAACCTGTTTCTACCCTGCTTTCAGGGAGGTAACACTCCTGATGAGTTGGTTTTGCTTTTTGTTTTTCTTTCATTTGGGAGCCTGATTTTGTTCTAATTTTGCATTTTCTCTTTACCATCAACATTCCCTTCTCATCTCTCCTCTGTCCCAGATAATGTAAAAATAAAACAAAAGCTACTGGGTGAATTTTTTGACACATAGGAGCTTACAGCTGGACAGGAATTTTAGAGAGCGTGGCCTGTGATCTCTGCCTTCTTTATAAATGAGGCAGAAGAGGCCGCTGAGGTAAGCAGCTCAGCTAGGGTAGCAGAAAGATGGAGGGAATCCCGGTCTCCCGACCCTGCCTGCTGCTCTCCTGCCCCACCTGTGGCTGTGCTAAGACCCTTTGGGACTCAGAGTTGAGGAGGAGTGAATGCACTGCAGGATTCTATACCATGTTTGTGCATCTGACCACTGCTCTGCCCCATGGCAAATGGTTCCTCCTCTTCTCACTGTTGCTGGCTGCGCCCACGCCCCGCTTCAGTTACAGTGGTGCTAATTGAGGCAGGCTGCCCTCTCTCACGGTCAGTGCCTGGGTCACTGCAGGTAAACGTGGTGCATAATGGCTTGAGAATTGTTTAATTATAAGGCTGAGAATGATGTTAAATAAAATAGAAGGCTTCTCTATGTCTTTGATTTTGTAAGTTTCTCTCTGCATTTAATTAACTTATGATGAGAGATACATGTGCACTGCCCCCAAAGAAAGGAAGCTTGGTGTGGAACCAAAGCTAAATTATGTTACACTTACTATCTCTTGAATTACGTATTAGCTAACATTTTTGCACATAAGTGTTGAATGGTTTTGTGAGATGTTTCAACTTGTACCCATTAAAAGTAAAATATTTACTTCAAAGTAGATATGATGAAATCTAGAATGAATTTTATAAAAATAAAATAAGTTGATTTCCTATCATTGCATATTAACTGGAAAAAAACTTCTAAAAATGTGTATGAGCACTTATGGGAATACCAGGTATTATCTGAAGTCTGTTAACGGCTTCAGGAAGGCCGTGTGAATGAGTTAGCTTTTTACCTTTTTGCCTCAAGTGAATTAACCCCAGAAAACAAATGAACTCGGAGACAAATGTAATTGGTGCCAAGATATGGGAAGAACCGTGCTGCCCATTCAGATTGGGAACCTGGTTCAAGCAAATCAGGTTCTCAACAGCAGTTACTGAACAGCCCTTAAATAACAGTTGCAGGGTTTTAAATAACAGTGTAGGAAGCACCATGATGATAACATGGAGAATTATGCTTGTCTGATACTCATAGTTTAAAAAATTCAGTGCATTTTTTTTTTGGGGGGGGGGCAGAGTCTCACTCTGTCACCAATGCTGGAGTGCAATGGCGTGATCTTGGCTCACTGCATCCTCCACCTCCCCGGTTCAAGCAATTCTCCTGCCTCAGCCTCCCGAGTAACTAGAACTACAAGCATCTACCACCATTCCCGGCTAACTTTTGTATTTTTAGTAGAGACAGGGTTTCACCATGTTGGCCAGGCTGGTCTCGAATTCCTGACCTCAGTTGATCCACCCACTTCGCCCTCCCAAAGTGCTTGGATTACTGGCATGGGGCATCATGCCCGGCCTCACCGCACTTTTAAATGTTTCACTCAACTAATGATTTCACATCCTATTCGTCCAAAACAATACCGATGAGCACCTGATCTAAACATTGTACAGCTGTCCAGAGTGAAACCCAAATCACTAAATCCAGTAAACGAATTCATAGATTCAATGTTTCAAACAAATTGGGGGACATCATGCTTTTTTAAAATTAAAATGTGACAACTAGAACTGATATATCTCTTAAGCTGTTGATGGTTATCTGGACTGATTCTATCTTCTCTTTGATGTTAAAAAATAAGGGAGAGACAGTTTCCTGCAAAATCTAAAAATGATGTAGGATTAGACAGCCACTGTGGATTTAGTCAGACCTTGGAAATAAAGCACAGTATTCCACTTCTCCTGGTTATATTAGACAATACTTTCCCTCTTTCCCTCCGTGTAAGAGTGTTTTTTCCATTAGGAAAGGAGGGAAAGGTGGATACAATATGGTTTAAAATGCATAAGTCATTTCTAAATACACATTTTCTCCCTACACACAAAATCTGCTGTCTAAGCTTAGCAGGGCACGCGTGTGTACAATGTGCGTTACTGCCGATAGAATGCTTTCTGACAGAGGGTTTGAGGAGAAACTCTTCTCCTGATATAGTTAACCAGCAGCCTTTAGCCGCAGGACAGGCATGAAGACCAGCAGAAGAGAGGGGGCCTGGAAATCTGTGACTGTGGGAGTCAAATGGGCCAAATGTGGACAGACAGGCTTCCTGGGCCAGAGCCCCAGAGGCTAAGAGCCCAGCGCTGCTGGAGCAAGCAAGTCCCGAGAATGCCCGAATGATCACAACGTAGGGCAGGCTGGAGGGCCCAAGTGTGACACTGAAGACATGGGGAAGCCTGAGCTCTTCCTGCTGCACACACCCTTCTCAGCAGAGCTGCTGATCTGAGCACAGTGAGAATTTAACAAGCAGGATCCCGGCCTCAGGCTCCTTTATAATCTCACCAAGGAGGCTAGGACTTATCAGTGCTCCCCTTAGGGGCGGACAGAGCAGACAGCCTGAGCCAGGTATAAGCCCATGCCTTCCTGTGGCGTCCCCATCCTCCCTGTCACGCTGCATGGCCTCCCTGTACTCACTGGTCCAGGAACCATGTCTGTATTTGAGGATGAACCCTGTGACTAATTAGATACTTTAAAAAACCAAATCTTTTAACTTAAAATGACAAAGAGATAGGGGGCCTACTCAAGAGATGACTCATTGGAAGGAGTTCAAAGGATGACACAAGCTGCCTGCTTATCAGTTCATTCGGTGCACACCCAGAAAGCGCCAGGGGTCTAATACAGTTCATCAGTTCCGCAAGGATGTACTGGGTGCTCGGTTAAAAGCATAGGATGGAATAGTTAGCAGGACCAGCAGTTCTGCCACTCAGAGCTTATTATCCAATAAGGACACAGGACATGTGGCCGGGCTGCCTCAGGGCTGAGTGGTGCGTGCTGAGCTGGGAGGTAGAAGCGAAGGCGTGGCCACCTGGAAGGAACAGGCTTGGAGGCTCCAAGAAGGTCTCCTGAGGACACCTGCACTGAGGCACCAGCAGGAATTGGCCAGTGAACTAGTCAGGAGAAACAGAACCAATGGTGTGTGTGTGTGTGTGTGTCTGTGTATGCGTGCGTGTGCGAATGGGCGCATGTCCAGTCAAGAGTCAATGATGAAGACGCATTCTGAGAAATGTGTTCTCAGGTGATTTGGTTGTCTGAGAACGTCACAGAGTGCTTACACACAGCTAGATGGTACAGCCCGCTGCACATGAGGCTCTGTGGTATGCCCTATTGATGTTAGGTTACAAACACGCATAGCATGTGGCTTTCCTGGATCTGCAGGCAGCAGGGATACAGAAATATAGAAAAGGTACAGTAAAAATATGGTATTATAATCTTATGAGGGCACTGTTGTCTATGTGGCTCATCAGTGATTCAAACGTGGTTATGTGATGCATGACTGTGCATATGTGTGTGTGTGTGTGTGTGCGCGCACGCATGTAGAGAAAGAGAGAGAGAGCAAGCGAGCATCATTATAAGGAATTGGCTTACGTGACCGTAGGCACTGCAGTCAGCGAGCTGGAGAGCCAGGAGAGCTCGTGGTGTAGGTTCCAGTCTAAGACTGGAGACTTGAGAAGCAGAAGAGCAGCAGCCCCCGCTAGGGAGAGCAACCACTTTACTCAATCTACAGGATCAAATGTCAGTCTCTCCAAAAGCACCCTCACAAACATACCCAGAATAAAGTTTGACAAAATATCTGGGCATCGCACGGCCCAGTCAAGTCAACACATGCAATTAACCTTCATGCCAGATAGAAATGGGGTGTGAGTGGAACAGAAACACCTGGGAAGAGTGTGTGTGAATGCCTTCGAGGCAAGAAATACCACACATTCAAAGGGCTGAGAACGTTCTATGTATTGGGGTGTCTGCGGTGTGGGACAGGAGGATGGAGGCCGCATTAGCATCCTATCGACATCCCATCAACACACCATCAAGTATGGACCTGCCTCTAAGAGCAGAGAGGGTCATTGCAGGGTTTTGAGCAAGGGACGGGCATGACTAGAGGCCAGTCTGTTTAATAAAGGAAAAGGAATTGGAGGAGAGTCAGGCTGAAGGCAGGAAGACCAGATGTCAGTCACAGAGAGTGGTGGAATCTATCAAAACATGTGCCTTAAGAATCTGAGAGAAATATACCAGAAGAAAGGTGATGAGCAGCCCAAAGCTGAAGGCTATTTCTTTTTCACTGAAAGGAAACCATGGAGAGGATAGGAGACCATGGGATGAGTGCAAAGCTTATTGGGAAATTAGTAATGGTCCCTTCAGAGTTGACTGAGTGGAGCTCAGGCTGAAAGAAGTTCATGCTGAAGTGGATGGAGGTGTCACGTGGAAGAAGAATCATGAGCTACGGCACGGGACGACCCTGGATTCAAATCCTACTTCTCCCTGTTCTCTGTGTGACCGAGAGAACGACAGAGCCTTACCTAATGAGACACTCAATGTTCTAGAGTTAATGAACCCAGCAAATAAATCATGAAGGGCATTAAAATATCTGCTTAAAAAAATAGATGGTGAAATTAAAGTATCTTACTTATTTGGGAAAGCTACGAGTGACTCACAGAGATGCTGAATGCTCACGTTGTGCTCACATGGTAGCCAAAATGGACATCACACCAGGACATGAGCATTCTCTGAGTCTGTATCTTTGTGTATCAAGCACGTACCATGGGTTGGGCGGTTTAGTGATTGTCTTGGTCCATTCTGCGTTGCTATGAAAGGAATACCTGAGGCTGGGTAAGAGGTTTGTTTGGTTCATGGTTCTGCAGGCTGTACAAGAAGCATGGCACCAGCATCTGCTTCTGGTGAGGCCTCAGGAAGCTTCCACTCATGGCAGAAGAGGAAAGGGAATTGGTGTGTCACACAGTGACAGAGGGAGAAAGAGGGAAGGAGAGGAAGGTTCCAGGCTTCTTTTAACAATCAGATTTACATGAACCAATAGAATGAGAACTCACTCATCACCACAGGGTCAGCACCAAGCTATTCATGTAGGATCTGCTCCCATTAGGCCCCACCTTCAACACTGGGGGTCACATTTCCTCATGAGATATGGGGGAACAAACATCTGAACTGTCTCAGGGGCATTTCTTCATTTAACCTCATTTTGCCCTGGGATCCAAATGACTGACGTATTTTGCACTGTCTAGGGGATTCATAAAAAGCACTCACACAAAAATGTTGGAAACAAAAGAACATTTAACCCTTGAAACAACACTGTGAATCAGTGTTGTTTAATCACTTTAAAGGTACTGAAGCTGAACTATCACTGAACCCCACAGGGGTTCTGTGGCTTGACCAAAGTCATACAGCTAACAACAGGCAAAGCCTATGTTGTAACTGGACCTATACTGAACTTAGGCAAAGCCTAGGTCTGAGACATGTTATGCCAAGGTTAATTCTACATGAATTCCATTTATACCCTACATGAGCCACGCTGGTTAAGGCTGTTTCTTTCCTTTTTGCTTCTGTTTTTCACTTGACACATCACTTAAAATTTCTAAAGAAAATTTTTGATTTATATGATTGGAAATAAAAACAATATAATCAGGGATACTTTGAGAAGACTCATTTCTACCCTGCCACCTTTCACAATAGTTCCATCTGTACACACTCACACACACTCACACACAGTTACAGACACACAGACACACTCATAGTCACACACACAGTCACACACATTCACACACAATTACACACACGGACACACACTCATATAGTCACACACACAGTCACACACACACTATCATAGGGAGGAAGAGGAAAGAGGGCCATTTTTTGGATTGCTTTTTAGAGTCTCTTTATATGATGCATATAAGTGTGACTGTATATTGTTCTTCTCTTTGCCTACATGAAAGGTAGCATAACATAGTTACTGTTCTTCCCCTTGCTTTATGCCACTGACAATGTGTCCTGGAGATCTTTCTGGATCAGTACATAGATCAGTACGTGTCCATTCCACTGCCCACCACACCAACAGCTGTGAATCAGAGCACAATGTCATGAAGCCCCCGCTGGGCCCACGGAGATTGCTCCTAGCTGGGCCTTCCTGCTTTCACTCCAGGTCCAGGGAACCTCCCTGAGTTGCCCACGACATATTCTGAGGCTTCGTCAGTTATACCACTTAACCATTCCAGTACCAGTCCGATATTAGAAGGGGTGGAGATGAACCTTCGGATTTGAAATTAGGTCCAAGTGAATTCCCCAGTTTGCATTTTTGCTCTCTTGGCTTTTTTCAAAGACATGTAATCCAATTCTCTTTAGATTTCTTAAAGTGCATCATTATAGGAGGAGGAAGAGATAGAAGCTGGACCTAATTCTTTGAATTCTCACTTTTACCACAGGAAAATGTGTATCTCTACGTGGCACCTGTGGCATGTTTTCTGTGTCTCAGGTGAGAAGACAGCACGTGGTCCCTCCATTTGGGGTGTGCACGTGCTGGCCTCGGGTAGGGGCTCGGGGCATGAGCCATAGCATCACACGGTTCAGTTGGCCTGATTCACATCTGAGCTTTGCCACTTACCACTGTGACCAGAGCACATCACTAGCCTCTGGGTGCTCAAGCTTCCAGTCCTCACCTCACCAGGCTGTCTGATGATTAAATGTGTGAATGTTTGGGAAGCACTTAGTAATGTCTAACGAAGAGTAAGCACCACGTAGTGTTTGTTTAAAAAGTAAACCCCTCTCTAGGAGTCTCTGCACCTAAGGCTGTGCACCGGGACGTGCAGCCAGTAGCAAGATTCCATAGGATTGGGTGAGAGGAGGTGCGTAAAACAGAGCAGAACGCATAAGGCTTGACACGTTATGCAAATGTTCCTTGGTCTTCATGTTGCCTGCTTGTAGAAAGAACCGTTTTTCTGACATTCCTTTAGTAATACTATCCAAATGCTGAGAGTCCGCCTTGAAAATCAGCCTGCTAATGGAGCTAGTGGAACAGTCCGGTTGGTTAAACCATATTTAAAATTTGTCTCTCTAGACGGGGTAATAGTTCAGAGCTGAAACCTTTTATCTCATGGTGTCCCTCAATGTTGTGATTCTGCAGTTCTTACCAGAGTGCCATACAGCGTGGTTACCCTTTACCTTCATTTTAAGGACCGTCTGCAGCTCCCTTCCCCTCGATAACATTGATTTGCTCGTTAAGAAACCTTCCCAAGTAATGTGGATATGAAACTTTCTCACGTGGATCTGAAACTCCCAGTGCCTCTGGGCTCTGTGCTGCTAGCGGCTGTGGTGGTGACGCGGCTGGCATGACGCAGGCAGAGGGGCCCTTCCTGCCAGAGTGCAGTGGGGGTGTAGGCGGCCGTGTGGGCGATGGAAAGGAAGGCAAGGGAGATGGGAGACAGCCATCTCTCAGTTGTTTTCCATGTGCTGGAACTTATCAGACTTTCCCATGTCTCTCCCCAGCTCTTCTGCAGAACAATCTGAACAGAACACATTTGAAAAGTAATTTAAAAGAACTATTGTTTTAGCTAGTGTAATTCATGTCACTCTCCGTAACTTCAAACTATTGTACATCTTCCCAAACGTTCCCGAAGCGTGCATAATAGCATTTAATGGAGAAGGTGGCTCTGCAGCTCACACGTTTAGGTAAGAGCCAGGGCCCCAGATGAACCGCAGACATGCTGGCATGCGGTGCTGCTCACGCCCATGAGGACCAACAGGCTAATGCGGTGGTCACACTTCTGCTTGTGTTTGTGCTGTCAACCGAATGGCTCACGGCTGTTGCACTCTCTGAGGATTTTATAAAATGCACTTACCAAAAAATGTTGGAAAAAAAAGAACCCATACAGACACAATTCATGATTTGATTGAAAACATTGCTCTTTTGCTTCCTGCAAATGCATATGACCTTGCGGTTCTTTGTTTTAGAAGGTGTGCTCTGCTTTCCTTCTCTGTGATTTTAAACATTGCCCCTGCAAGGTTTCAGTGCTCACCCTAGGGTGCAACTCAAAACTCAGAAACTAGTCTCTGGGAGCGCGGGCGGCCACAGCTTCTGCCAGAGCCACGGCGACAGGATGTTACACCTGAAGGCGGAAAGGAAAAGAGACATCCAACACGGAGTGCAGCAAAGAGAAGGGGGAAGCCGAAGCAGAAGGTGTGTAGGGAGAGCCGGATACACGGAAATCCTATCAGGAAAGGCTTCCCAGGCACCCACAGGTTCCTAGCACAAAAGACCCAAGAGTCTGAAGGTTGAGACATGGAGTGCATCACATCTCAGGACTCACACTTTGGTGCATAGCAAGTGCTGTCATGGATGCACCTCATTGCTAAAGACACAGCCCGTGTGTGTGTGTGTGTGTGTGTGTGTGTCCGTCCATGCACATTTAAGATTGGGAAGAATGGTTAAAAGGCAGCTAGCTGTGAATTCTACTGCAATGATTTCCAACCCATCCCCCAGTGAGCCCAGATTCACACTGAAGGGTGGCAGTCTCTTTCCCCTTTCACAAACACAATCAGGCTCAAGGACGGAGTCACTTTAAACAGTATTCTCTTAATTACTTTCTTAATGGTTTCTGTTACCACTTGTCCATACAAATCTAGTATAACACTGAATCAGTCATGTCACATTGTAAATTCTACTTTTAAATGTTGTGTATCAAAATGTAAAAGTGTTCACAAAACACATTGTGACCTTCGGTGCTTTGCTCACGTAATGCATCTGAGAGCATTCCTCCCCCGCACATCCTCCAAAGACATGGATATATTTTGCCAGCATCTGGCTGGGCTCACCCCCAGGCCAGGCATCAGGGATGGTCCTCCGTGCAGCTTCTTTTCTCGTAATGAGGACAGGCACCTTCAGTGGTTGGGTACACAAGTGAAAGAGGAGTGTGGGCTGCGGTGGAGAAGCTGCCGGGAACAGATACAGTACATTTCCTCCAAAGCAAAGGTGGGGATTCCTGTCTATGAATCAATACAGAAGAACAGGCAGACTTTCCTTATTTAATTTCAATTGCAGTTAACGGTGCATCTGATTTTCTCTTGGTCTGCTTTAGAATCATCACTTGAAGCATGTAGGAGAAGCCTGACCACCAAACACATACACAAAAATAAAGCCCCAAGCAGAAAGATGTATTTAGCAGCCTTTGCATTTGACACTTCTTCCCAGGCCACTTTTCTGATCTCTTTTATGGTGCGGAAGAAATGGTTCTTTTCTGGTGAATTTTCCAAAGTCTAAGTTAATAGGCAACCATGAGTCTGTTGCTACAAGACTTAAACAGAAGCAGGATTGTTTACTATATCCTTACCTGTTCTGATGAGTCAGGTATTCATAAAATTAAATCCTTGTTGAAGAGGAAAACTGACTCTCCTAGAAGTCTCAAAGGTATCTATGGATTCTAAGGAGCAAGGTAGTATGTACCACATAGCGATATATTTTTTAGTCTATTTCTTATGCTAGTAGGTACATTTCTAAAAACTAATTTCAGAAATGACAGACATATTGCTTGGGGCTAACAAAGGCATTCTATTTCTAGATGGCCATACATTTAACTTTAAGGAAGTCAAGTCAACATCTCACGTCCACTTCCTGGTTTTCACAATTATTTTATTGGTTCAGCCGATCACAATGTTATTCAAAATACTGAACCCACACATGACAGAAGAGATTTTGAAAGAAGTTTAAAATTATCAAACACTATATGGAACTGTCATTGTAATTTTCATAAAAATATGCTCTGTTAAAAGACAAACTGCATGCATTCATTATACACATGTAACCTTGGAATGTGGCCTGTGGGGAAACATCACAAAAATACCCAAATGCAGGCTCTTGAAATTTCTCCTTCTCACACTATTGGAAGACCTCGTACAGGCACCACAGTAAGGCGAGAGCCAGCTTAGCGCCTGGGCCACTGTGCGCTGACTGAAAAATAGTGGGTGGTATTGCCCATGCCTCCAGTGAATCGCCAATGCACCTCATATAGCAGTGAAGGCCGCTGCGACCATGGCTTGCCAAACAGGAAAGGAGCCACCCAGGAGACGGCCATTTCAGTGTGAGACCTGAGGTGTTATTTTGGAGAAATCCGTTTATTCACTTATTCTATTAACAAATATTTTTTGATCTCCAGGAGCATGACTGGGATGGTGCCCATCCACAGTAGACACAAACATTTTTGGGACAATTATTGACTGCGTGTCCACATGGACCAGGCAGCCCTATGTTCTGGGGTACAGCGGTGAGCCAAATACAAATATCTCCGCCCGCAGGGATCTTAGCCAGAGGAGACCCAGGAAGTAAATAATAACACATAGAGCCCATCAGGTGCTGGTAAGCATTACAGAGAAGGAGGCAGGGTAGGAAATAGGAAGGGAAGAGAGGAGAGAACCTTGTACTTTTAAATACTGTGGTCTTGGAAGGCCTCGCTGCAAACATGAGTTTTAAGAAAAGTCTGAAGGAGGTGGAGAATTTGGGACTCTGGACAGAAAGCCTTCCAGACAGAGGGAATAGCAGGTGTTCAGGCCCCAAGGCAACAGTACTTGGCATATCTGAGGAAAAGAAAGGACGTGGTATGGCCAGAACAGACAGGGCTAGGATGATGCCTGGGGGTTCCCAGGACACCGGTCATGGAAGTCGTGGAGAGGTGTGGGAAAGAGTAAGCAACAGAAGCATAATAGAAGGCTTGATGAGTGACATTTTCAATCAATGACGTCCAAAGATGCCATCTTCGGTTTACTGCCCTGCCCCGCTGCACTCTCCAGCCCTCCTGTGCGAGGCTCAGCCTGGCAGCCCAGAGGCCTCCAGGAGACTGTGGCTTATGTTAGAAGCCTACTCCACCCAATCAGGGAGATTTATGATATGCTTTGGGGAGCATGCCATTTAAAGAACTGTAATCAAATGTGGCACTTAATATTCAGTTATCTGGAACAAAAATGACCCCACCAAGGTCTCAAATTAAACACATCTCAGATGGACCCGTCTCTCCCACGCTCACAGCATATGCAGACAAACGTGATTGCAAAACTAGCTTACTGACGTCTTAGTCATGTGTGTGTGTGTGCGTGTGTGTGTGTACATCTGTGTATGTGTCTGCATACATACTTTTTGTTGTTCAAATAAGTCCTTTCTGATTTCCTCTCCTGGAATTCTCCTTGGCTGGGCAGTTTCCTAGCAGTCCATGTCTCTGATGCCCACCTGAAGGCCTCTGGTACGTTCTGAATAGTGTTCTTCTTGCCCATGCTGCTATTCAATGTCTCCTTCCACTCCTCATTAGAGAGCTGTCAGGCCTCTGTAAGTTAACCCCTTTCAGAGAACTTTGAGTTTTTCTCTCCTTCTTCAGTCTTCCTTCCTTCCTGCCATTCATTCATTCAACAGATACTTTTGTGAATATGCGCCATGTGCTAAGAGCTTACCGAATGTGGAAGGTGCCACCGTCTACAGCCTGGCCTCTGCCTGCGTGCACTTTTGCATTCTGGTGGGGGACTACACAATGAACAGGCAATTTTCACACAAGTTCAGTGACATGATGGAGAGAAGTTTAGGTGTCTGTGCAGGCAAATGAAAGGGATACCTAAGCCAGACCTGAAGGTGCAGATGCAGTGTGCTGGAAGGGGTGATGTAAGAGCCAATGATCAGCTGGATTCCTGATGTTTGTCCATGATGATCTATCTTCATGTACCCTGTGGATGGTAAAGATGGTCTATAGATGCTTCAGTCTATTCAGGCTGCTATAACAAAGTGCCATGGACATAGGGAGTTATAAACAACAGACATTCATTTTTCACAGTTCTGGATGCTGGGAAGTCTGAGATCAAGGAGCTGGCAGATTTGGTGTCTGGTGAGGGCCGGCTTTCCAGTTCATAGACAGCCGTCTTTTCACGGCATCCTCACACGCCAGAGGGGAAAAGGGGGCCCCAGGAGTCTCTTTATGAAGGCACTAATCCCATTCATGAGGACTCCACCTTTATGACTTCATCAGCTCCCAAAAGCCCTACCTCCTGATATGATCATATATAGGATTAGTATTTTAAGATATAAATTCTGGGCTGGGCACGGTGGCTCACGCCTGTAATCTCAGCACTTTGGGAAGTTGAGGTGGGTGGATTGCTTGAACTCAGGAGTTTGAAACCAACTAGGACAACATGGCAAGTCCCCATCCTTACAAAAAACATAAAAAATTAGCTGGTTATGGTGGTTAATGCCTGTGGTCCCAGCTACCTGGGAGGCTGAGGCAGGAGGATCACCTAAGCCCTGTGGTCAAGGCTGCAGTGAGCTGTGATCGCAGCCACTGCACTCCAGCCTGGGTGACAGAGTGAGACCCTGTCTGTAAAAAAATTAAAATGTATATATATATATATATATATAAATTTGGGTTGGGGAATACAAATTTTCAGTCTATAGCAAGAGATACATTTGCCTACTTTTATAGATTGGTGAGAAATCAACACGTTAAAAACAGAACAAGAACAACTTAGAGGGTATTCATGATAGCTATCGGAAATATAGTTTACAAAATTTCACCCACTGTTCTGTGCGGTATCCTACCCTCCTTCGATGATGACACATAATTTCAGAAAAATTAAACTCATTTATCATTAGTACAAATGGCCCTACCACCATCAGGCTGGTTTCGAATCTCAGTGAGCCTCTCTTAGCTTGTCACTTCCTCTAGCAGCCAGCTCACTTATTAGCAGAACTAGTAGCAGTTTGTAAAACCGACCCATTAGAGTACAGTGCCTGTGACTTACAGGCAAGAGCTGATTTTGAGTAAACAGCCAATATATTTCAAAACACTTCGTCACCAGTGCAGGCTTGGGTCACAATTTGCTTTTTTTAGAAAAAGGAAAAAAATATAAAATAAATGTAGATTCCTTTATGGCATCAAAGAAGTGTCAGCCTCGTGCTAGACCAGCAGCATCTGTATCCCCTGGGAACTTGTTGGAAGTACAGGTTTTCAGCACCACTCCAGATCTACTGAGTCAGAAACTCGGAGGAGGGGGAAGCCTGTTTTTAAGAAGTTCTCCAGATGGTTCTGAACCATTGCCTTAAGGGGAAATGCACACAGACCCACACACACAAACAAAACACATTTTTCCAAGATGATGATGATCGAGGTTAGTGTTAATGCCTAAAAAGTGTAATTTTGAATTTTTTTTTCAAAGTGTCTGTTTTTCTATAGCCATACGAAACTAAGTATTAGGAAACTGGCTTTTTAAATTCATTTTTTTTTTTTTGTACAGCAAATGTCTTTGTTGATCATCTGGAAAAGTGATTTAATCAGATAGATGCTGATACCTACCACACAGGCATCCTTGATGAGGTGAGCTAGCTCCCTGAAGCACTCTGCAAACACAGGCATTGCCATCATACAGGAGACTCAAAAGTTGGTCTATACTGCGATAAGATGGAGAGTCCCCTATACATGTTTTCTAGGGGGTCTTTATATGCAATTTGTGAAGTAACTTGAGAGTCTTTGAAGTTATGGGTGCCTTAGCAATGTAAAGATATTAGCACATAAAAGCATTTTCTTCAAGTTGGCCACCCTAATACATATCGAGGAAGTAGATGAATAGAGGCAGAAAGTAATCAGCAATTTTGTCTGTTTGTTTAGACAGAGTGCAGTGGCACAATCTCAGCTCACTGCAACCTCCACCTTCAGGTTTCAAGCGATTCTCGTGCCTCAGCCTCCTAAATAGCTGGAATTACAGGTGCCCACCACCACGCCTGGCTAATTTTTGTATTTTTAGTAGAGATGAGGTTTCACTATGTTGGCCAGGCTGGTCTCAAACTCTTGACCTCAAGTGATCCACTTGCCTCAACCTCCCAAAGTGCTGGGATTACCCACCACACAGATGTGAGCCACCACACCCGGCTGGTAATGAGTATTTTTTAAAGGAAGCATTTTTGTGTATACATGTTACACAGTGGTAGAAATTGTCCAAGATTCCATCTTTATTTTAAAATTGTGGATTATGACTCAAGTTCAAGGTCAATTTGTGTAAACAAGACTCCATGTATCTTTTGTTCTCACTGCACGTGAGAGGTGCCTACCTGCAGAGAAAGTACCTCCAATTGTAGCTGGAAGTTTGCCTTCTGGCCAAATGGAGAACATGTCATGTCTGCCCTTGTTTCCACCGTGGAGGCTGCTACTGCTGAATGGCGATCCTTCCTGCTTTTGTGGCAGCAACTCACTGGAACTGTAGAACCTACAACATACCAAATTCCGCCTTAAATCTCTTTTTGCGATATTACTCCCAAAATCTTAGGAAATTTCATGACGATTATTTCTTTCACAACTTCCCAATTAGATGTTAAATGCCTTAAGAGACAAACCAGAGATCAAGACCTATGGCTGTTTTCTTTTTCCATCTCAATTGCAATGGTGTACCTAAAAATACCCAGTGGCACCCACATGGGTACCCCACAGTACCCACTACGGGTACCCAACATTTCCCACCATGGGTACCCCATAGCACCAAATAGCATCTACCATGGGTGCCTCATAATCCCCAGCAGCACCCCCCATAGGCACTCCAAATACTCCACACTACCCACCATGGGAATCCCAGAGTACTCAGCAGCACCTACCCTGGGCGCACCACAGTAGGCAACAGTGCCATGGGGACATACAGCATCCATGGTGACCACAAGACAAAGACTGTTCCAGAAATGCCACTTTTCACACTTTTCCCCCCACAGTCCTAAATTGGACCCAGAAAATCTTGTGGGCCTTTGTCTTAAAAGGGGAGAGAAAGACGTCACAGCTACAGATAAGGCTTGATCCGTTTCCTAGGTCATCAACACTTAAAAATCAGCAACTTCATAGGCTCAGCTTTGTACATTTTTCCAAAGTGTAAGAGATCAGCCTTTGACCTGAAGGGACTGTGAGAGGCTTCCCGGCGTTCCCGTGCTGTGACAGCATGGGGCCAGGCCCCTCTGCCCACAGCCTCTCCAGAGGGCCCATCAGGAGGAGGGGGCAGTGCTACAGATCCTCCAGGGCTGGGAGCCAGGGGCCCGATGAGAATCCAGACTTCCCCTTTCCAGGCTGTCTTTCCAGTCCAGAATCCTCCTCTGGGCTTGGCAGGAAGGTTGGAAGGAGGTTCTTTCCAACTTCTCGGTATCCACTTTGAAACCCTACTGTTTTTCTGCCAGTATCCCTTGCAGCATACAGAACATTAAGGAAATGATCTGGTTATCTGGGTTTAAACCAACATTTATCTGGCAACATTAGTTCTTAAATAGAGCTACATTTTTCACTCTTTTCTAATCACTTTACCTGACATGCAGATGAGGCCTGCCCTACCTGCCTGTTGAGGTTGTCCTGAAGAGAAACTGAGATGAGCCATGAGGCACCCCTTTTCCTGAACACTCAATGCTGCATAAACTGACCACCTGCTGAGTACTTTCAATGTCTGTCATGCACAATATGTTTTCAAAATATCCTGAGGAGAAGTCAGAACCTCCACACGAATTAATTCAATGGGATTATTTTTCTAGACAACTTCCCATCTCCTTTAATCTAATAAAGCATTGCTTAACATACACGAATCAGAAGAGTCTGGCTGTTTCTAGTCTCTTTCCAGAAGCAAACAGACCAGAGATCCTTGCTGGATGACAGTTGATTTGGTGGCTGTTGCTAGGATAGAATTTCCGACACATGTTAAAAAGAATGTGCATGCTCATTTATCATTCAAAAAGATTTTTTTCTTTTTTGGTAAGAGAGAATGCACAAAACCTGTTAGCACAAAGAGAGAAAGAGAGGAAGACGCTGGGTGTGGGTGGATGCGGGTTGTGATCCAGCGAGGGGAGAGGCTTGAGATGAACGCTGCCAGCTACTACTCAGGCTGGGGCCCGGGCGGCCTGCTAAGTGGAAGGAGGGAAACTGTCTCCAAGAAGCAGGGAGCAGGATAACAACTTGATTTTGAAATCCAATGCAGGGGTTATGAGGATTTGCGCCTTCACACTTCCAGTTTAAAATTTAAAAAGAAATACCAAAATGTTATCGCTTCTTAAAAGAATTTTTTTTCCCAAAAATACGGAAAAGGAGGTCTGAGTACAAAGGTGGTGGCTTCATAACAGGCGAAGAAACACAGGGAAGCGTAGTAGCCAGAGTTATCCAGAGAAACAACCAGAAAGAAAGATACACATACACATGCACACACATGTGCACACACGGAGACACAAACATACACACACACAGATACACACACAGATACACACACATACACAGACATACACACACAGACAGAGACAGACACACATACACAGACATAGACACACACAGAGACAGACACAAGCAAACACATGTGCACATACAAGGAGACACACATACACACACAGAAACATACACAGACATACACAGACACACACATACATAGACACACACACACAAACACACAGACACACACACATACAGATACACGGACACACGCAAACACAAATATAGACACAGACATAGGCAAACACACATGGATATACAACACAGATATACAGAGAGGCACATACACACAGAGAGAGACACATAAGCACACAAACACATGGATATACACACACAAACACAAACAAAGATGTACAGAAGCACACACATACACAGACATTCACAGAGACACACAGACACACACATACACAGACACACATGGATAATACACAAAGACACACAGACACAGAAACACATATGCACACAGAGACATACACACACATATATACAGATAGAGACACATGCATAGATATACAAGCACATACACACAGACATAAACACATGCACAGACTGACACACATGGACACACATACTTGCACACACAGAGACACACACCCATACACAAACACACTGATATACAAACACAAGCATATACAAACACACACACACAGATATACAAACACACATATACCACACATATATACAAACACACACACAAACACAATACAGAAATACACATAAACACACATGGGTATACAAACACACAAACACACACAGATATATGAACACACACACGGATATACAAATACACACATGAACAAAAAAAACCACACATACACAAATGCACACATATGCACAGTTGTCTCTCCTGGGGTATAGGTCTGCAGAACCTCTCATGGGTACCAAAGTTTGCGATGTGCTTAAGTACCTGATATAAAATGATGTGATATTTGCATATAACCTATGCATATCCTCCCATATACTTTAAACCATCATTATAATTACTTATAATACCTAATATGATGTAAACACTAAGTAAATACGGTACTTTTTAGGAAATAATGACAAGAGAAAAAGTCTTTACATGTTTAATACAGACATTTTATTTCTAAATATTTAAATCCAGCATGGCTGGTTGAATGCAGAGATGTGGAATCCATGGATATGGAGGGCTGACTGGATGTGACTGTATACATCTAGATAGAGTGCTTTTGAGGAACTGGCTCTCACAATCGTGCTGGCATGTGGAAAAGCCACAGGGCACACACGGCAGGCCAGAGGCCCAGGAAGAGCCGATGTTAGTTTCAGTCTGAAGGCTGTCAGGAAGCAGAGTTCTTCTTCCTTAGAGGACCTCAGCCTTTTTCTCTTGAAGTCATCTGCTGATTGGATGAGGCCCACCCACACTGTGGAAGGTCTCTGCTTTCCTGAACGTTGACTGATCTAATGTTAATCTCACCTACCAAATGCCTTCACAGCAACGTCTAGACTGGGATTTGACCAAGCAACAGGCCATGTGGCCCAGCCAAGTTGGTATAAAGTTAACCATCACAGCAAGGAAGGAAGTGAATCATTCAATCAAGATTTTGCACCTTTTCTTGGAAAGTCATTATCAGAATAATTTCATTTCTGGGAATGAGTGAGGACCTGTCATCCCGCTGGAGGAGTTTGCCGTTGAGGCCCCAGCCATGCAGTGAGTCTGTGCAGTCCTTCATTCCACACACTCCTGGGGGGTTGCAAGTCCATGCTGACAGGCAGGAAGGGAGGTGCTCGCCAGTCCCATGGCACTCTGCCCTCCTAGAGCAAGTCAGGAAAATAGCCGTGAAATGTGGGTGAGCTTTAAATAAAAGTCAGATCATGTGAGTCACTGATGTTTCCCATTTTGTCAAGACTGGAAGCCAGGTCAGTGGCCTAAACAGCCGGTGAGCTGGCCGGGTCACCCCTGACCTCCTAGTCCACTCCAGGCACACGGGCCTGGGTGTGCATCTTTGGACACCTCACACGGCTGTCCCCTCCTCTTGGGACCCCTTTCCTCACCACCTTCTAGCTGGGCTCCAACATCAGCTTCTCAGTGAGGTCCCGGCTGACCACACCCTTTCCAACCTGCCTGGCACCCTGACCCCCTCTTCCTCTGCAGCACCTGTCCCCACATGACCAAATTCATGATGCTTGATACTTCTTACTGTTGAACATTTTTACGTGTATAAATTTAAGGGATACAAGTGCAGTTACGTTACATGGAAATACTGCATAGTGGTGAAGTCTGGGATTTCAGTGTAGCTGTTGACCAAGTAGTGTACATTGTACTCAGTCGGCAGTTTTCTCACCCCTCACCTCCCTCCCACCTTCCCACCCCTCTGCATGACCGAAGTCTGTAATTCCACTCTGTACACCCATGTGTACACATTATTTAGCTCACACTTATGAGTGAGAATATGCAGAGTTCGACTTCTTGTTTGTGAGTTGTTTCAGTTAAGATAATGGCCGCCAGTCCACCCTGTTGCTGCGAATGACATTAATTTCCTTCTTTTCATGGCTGAGGAGTCTTTCACTGTGCGTGTACCGCACTCTCCTCATGCAGTCATTAGTTGACCGACACTCAGGCTGATTCTGTATCTTTGCTATTATGAATAGTCCTGCCATAAACATACAAGTTTAGGTATCTTTCTGATATAATGATGTTGTTTGGGAATATACCCAGTAACTAGATCAAACATTAGTTCTATTTTAGTTCTTTGAGAAATGTATTACCTTTTATTTTCCATTCCAGAATATGTGCTTCATAGGAGCAAGAGTTTTTCGGTTTTTGGTCAACTTGCTGATCCCAAGCACACAGAATCCTGGTGCATAGCAGACACTAAATGTTTGTTAAATAAATGAATAATTTTCCAGCATGGCATGAGGCTTGGCATTTAGGTCACCCCTAAATCCCTCACCAGCAACATTTCTGTTTTGTTTCTCTTGGCCTGATGTGATTGGGAAGAGCAGGAGTTCTTTTCCATTTTCGAATCTTCTCTGGAGGCCTCCACACACAAATACCATGACAGTATCTGTACATCTATTTTAAATGATCTTACTTTAAATATAGAACACAAGTCTTCTATGAAAAATTTGAATTTAATATTTTAAGGGCTTTTTTCTCTTTCTCAATACCAAGAATACACTTAGAGAAAAATATATTTCATTTTTATCTAATGAAAATAAACCCTTTTATATAGACTCCTGCATGTATAAACACTGTGAATGGCTTGTTAGCATGCAGTCCAATGTTATTTACATTTTCCAGGGATGAAATGTAGAATTTTATGATTTGGTCTTTCTGCTTAGCACATGTTCTCCAAAACAAAAACAAACCAACCAACCAGATACTTAAATCTCAGGCTGGGAAAAAGTATATCAGATTTACCTATCTTCAGAATAACAATTTCACATTGCAAATGTAGCCAGACTTTCAGGGCAGCCATAGGCATAGATAAAACCATTGATTTTCTAGTATTCAGTTATCTTGATGTCTTCACCACCGTCTCATCCCTAAGATGACTTATTCTGAAAATTCAGGCTTGAAAATGTTGATGCTTTCTCCAGAAAAGACAGTCTTGGTTGCAGTGGGTTGGGGTGTGCGGTGGGCACCTGGATGGAGAAGACAGTGACTCAGAGAGGAGGGTGGAGTCTAAGAGTGAATAGGAAAGAGGCACTCAGAAAACCACCACCACGAAAACTTCTAGCTTTAAGAACTGGCGACGGGAGGCACACACAAAGCAGGAAGAGTTTCTAACTGGAAGTTGATGCCGCAAGTTAGTGTTACAACTTTCAGAGGCTACTGTGTACCCATTCTGCCTCTGTGCCTTGTTTGAGAAAGTAATCCAAATTCAGGCATTTTCAAGCTGCTAGCAGCTTCTCTTCTGTGATAAGCCGATTGGATTTCCTTTGGCCTGGCCATTCCTTAAGGAATAGTGAGTTAGGTGAAAAGATCATTCGTGAGAAACACAAGCCATTTTATGTTTTCTCATTTTACAGTCCTCAAAAACAGCAGGTCCCAGTCCGTTCGCTGGCTGTTGCTCTAAGCCAGGCAGTGGTCTCATGGTTCCCACACGCGTCAGTCTGAGTCCCCGCAGCTACTTCCGTTGCTCTCCCCACTGCACATCAGTAGGAAGCTCAGAACAGAAAGTAACTTCCAAGGGCAGCTGGGACGTGGTGGATCTAGAATTTAAGGCTAGATCTGCTCTGACTGCAGGAACCATGCTTGTTTTTTTCTCTTCCTGTTGAGTGCCTGCTGCAGGCCAGCGACCGCTGGAGGTGTTTCCATATACACAATCTTAGTCATCCTCATGGCAACATAAAGGGGAGACATGGCTACTGTTTCCATGAGTCCATTTTAAAGATGGAAAGTGAAGCTCAGCAAAAGTCTGTATTTTGTCCAGGGAAATTGTGGAATGGGAAAGGGATAAAGGCAAGATTCGAACCTGGGCAATGTGTCTCTAGAACAAAGGTTCCAGTCTTTCTTTCGGTGTGCCTCTGACCAGCTTGGGTTTTTCCTTCTTGGGAAACATTTTATAAAACACGATCATATCTAAGGACACAGGAACACCTTTTAAAAATTTAAAATTAAAGATCTTTCCAGCCACATTCTTTTACTGTAATCCAAAGCTAAGCTAAACTAAGATTATAATGTGGCTGAGGATATTTTTTATTATTTGGAAATTTATAAACATACTTCTACATAACCCATGGATCAAAGAGAATATAAAAACTGAAATTTAAAACCATCTAGAAACATATGAGAAAGGAATATTTTATTTTAAAACCTTTGGAATCCTCAAAAGCTCAACTCAAGGAAAAAATATGTATTGGCAGAAATGACTTCACTATTAAAGAAGAAAGACTAAAAAATAAAGGAGCTGAATACACATAATAAAAATTTAAAAACAAACATGGAAGTGTGAAGAGAGAATATATCACTAAAAATAACATGAGAAATAAGAGAAAGTGCAAATAAACACTGATATTCTGAAACCAGAAGCGGCTGAAAGGGCCTGAATTACAGAGCTGCAAGAAGGTCTGGGAGATCACCCTGCCCAGGTGCAGGTGTCAGTGGCTCCAGCTCCACCCCAAACCTGGGTTTTAACCTTGCTGTTCCAAATCCAATAGAGAAGCTACGACAGTCTACTAAATCCAAATCTGCTGTGACATGAAAGAAAACAATGAAAATCTTGCATGGTTATGCTACGGACTCCTGGAAGAACCTATATACTGAATATCATGTTGGCTTTTGTAAATCGAATTCTATATTTGTACACTGGAAGGGTTAATCATTCATAGGAATCTGTGGTATATCTAGTTCTAAGGTGCACATCCCTTCCCCCTTCTTCAATCTGGTTTATCTGTTGGAAAGTTGAAATTTTCACTAATTTTATTTTCTTCAGAGTTATGCTGTGCTTAGTGACCGCTTTCTGGGTCAGTTCACCTAGATGTGACAGGTCTGAGACTTAAGTGATTAGTTAGGTTGAACTGCTAGGAGTGGTGTGGGCCCAGCCGTTACCTTATTTAATTCACAGCAAAGATGTGGAGGGGAGTATTAACTTATAACCAATAAGGACTGGCAACTGCAGTCAACCACAATGAATTGATGGAATTACAAATGGTTCCTAACTTACGATGGTTCAACTTAAACGTTTTTTGAGTTTATGATGGTGTGAAAATGATAGGCATTCAGTAGAAACCATTCTTTGAGTATCTATCTGTATTAGTCTGTTTTCACGCTGCTGATAAAGACGTACTTGAGACTGGACAAATTACAAAAGAAAGAGGTTTAATGGACTCATGTTTCCATGTGGCTGGGGAGGCCTCACAATCATGGCAGAAGGTAAAAGGCACATCTCACATGGTGGCAGACAAGAGAAGTGTGAGAGCCAACCAAAGAGGTTTCCCCTTGTCAAACCATCAGATCTCATGAGACTTAGTCACTACCATGGGAATGGTATGGGGGAAACGGCCCACATGATTCAATTATCTCCCACTGGCTTCTCCCACAACACAAGGGAATTATGGGAGCTATCATTCAAGATGAGATCTGGGTGGAGACACAGCCAAACCATACCACCATCCAACCATTTTTTTCACTTTCAGGACAGTATTCAGTAAATTACATGAGACACTAAACACTTTATTATAAAATAGACTTTGTGGTTTTTGCTTGACTGTAGTACACTGAGCACATTTAAGGCAGGCTAGGCTAAGCCCTGATGCTTGTTAGGTCAGGTGTAATAAGTGCATTTCGACTTAGGATATTTTCAGCTTACGATAGGTCTATTCTAAATTGAGGAGCATCTGTATTTTGAAAGGTTTTGGTCAAACTTAGAGAGCTTGCCTTATACCATTGACCAATAAGATATATATGAGAAATGCATACCTTTACGTAATTAATGAGTTTCTGATAAACTGTGGAAATCTTTACTATCAGTGAAATCAATTTCTAAATGAAGGAACAATCTTCAGTGTTTATGGGAGTATCTTGGCAAGTTGCAGATTTACCTCCTCGTGTTGATCTCTCTTCTGAAAACTTGTTTATATGAGATTTACTTAAATCAGATTTCAAAAACATAAGATGAGACTTCACCAGTATTTTATGGTTACTGAAGTAATATAGTTTGACCAAAAACAGATGGAATAGATTTTCATGGCATATATTACTAACTCCACTATAAAATAGATATATTTAATGTGTAAACTTGCTTTTATTTGGGGAGAGCATTTAACTAATGCCCCTGTAAAATGATGTCATTTTAATAAATACAGAAATCTGTGAATACTGAATGTAAACATCCTGCCTTAGAGAATAAGCACACACACACACACTATATATATATATGTATACACACACACGTATATGATATAAAGCACACTATGTGTGTATATATGTGAGTGTGTGATATCAAAAGCCCTACTTTGTTGTTTATAGCTGCTTTTCATCAGTTTTATAATCCATGTGTATGAAATCTATAAAACGAGCCTAAATCCTAGCTATTAAAGCTTCCTCTAAGGGCTTCTAAGAGTAGTGATGGAAGTAAATTAATTGGGTCCTTGGAATGCAGCCATGCTGAACACAGTCGTGGAGAGATATACCCAGCAGCCAACAGGAAGGTGGCAGCACGAGCAGCTTGCTTTCTCTTCCTGGGTGGATGCCAGTCCTAATACAGTATGTAATATAGTTTATTACAAACTATATTATTTTCAACATTGATACGTTGAAAACCTAAGAAATCAATCTCTTCACAAGTACAGTTTGATCTGAAAGATGGGTCAGATAACGCTAGGCTGTATAAAGTGTCATTTGTCAAACTTTAAAAATTAGAGAGAAGGGAGTGAAATGTGATCAATAGGGATGTCTTGCAGCTGTAAGATAATATGACCAGCACTTCCTGCACACTGTAAGGCTCTACCCTGGTAACTCATTTAAGGGCTCCTTTTGCCACTTAAGTTCTAAATTTGTTTGAATGCTTTTATACCAATTTCATTCTTTATTGAAAGTATGTATAATGCTAATAGATTGGGATATTTTAAGATCCCAGGAATCTTAAACCCTCGTTACCACTCCTAACTAGACCAATATCCCCATAAACAATGCCACTACTTCTAGGTGACTCCAGAAGGAAGAAAAAAGCATTTATAGGAAGTATTCATATTTAAATTAAGGTGATTATATCATGATTTGTTTATCGATTACATAAGCTTATCAGATAAAAATTACAGCGATTTTTAGCTTGGTTTTAGTTGTTCAATTCCATGGTTTTAATCAAGCAAGGGAATTGTTTCGGGAGGATTTCCTCCTTTTGTATTGTTTGATACAGTTTCAGAAGGAATGGAACCAGCTCCTCTTTGCCTGTCTGGTGTAATTCGGCTGTGAACCCGTCTGGACCTGGACTTTTTTTGGTTGGTAGGCTATTGATTGCCGCCTCTACTTCAGCCCTTGTTATTGGTCTATTCAGGGTTTCAGCTTCCTCCTGTTTTAGTTTTGGTAAAGTACAAGTGTTTAGGAATTTATCCATTTCTTCCTGGTTTACTGGTTTATGTGAGTAGAGCTGTTTGTAGTAATCTCTGATGGTAGTTTGTATTTCTGTGGGATCAGTGGTGATATCCCCTTTATCATTTTTTATTGCATCTATTTAATTCTTCTCCCTTTTTTTTTTATTAATCTGGCTAGCAGTCTGACTATTTTGTTCATCTTTTCAAAAACCAGTTCCTGGATTTATTGATTTTTTGAAGGGTTTTTTGTGTCTCTATCTCCTTCAGTTCCGCTCTGATCTTAGTTATCTCTTGTCTTCTGCTAGCTTTTGAGTTTTTTTGATCTTGCTCCTCTAGTTCTTTCAATTTTGATGATAGGGTGTTGATTTTAGATCTTTCCTCTCTTCTCTGGTGGGCATTTATTGCTATAAATTTCCCTCTCGATACTGCCTTAAAGGTGTCCCAGAGATTCTGGTAAGTTGTGTCTTCATTCTCGTTGGTTTCAAAGAACATCTTTATTTCTGCCTTCATTTCATTGTTTATCCAGTCAACATTCAGAAGCAAGTTGTTCAGTTTCCAAGTGGTTGTGCGAGTTTGAGTGTGTTTCTTGATCCTGAGTTCTAGTCTGATTGCGCTGTGGTCTGATAGACTGTTTATGATTTCTGTTCTTTTGCATTTGCTGAGGAGTGATTTGCTTCCAATGATGTGGTCAGTTTTAGAGTAAGTGCAATGTGGCACTGAGAAAAATGTATATTCTGTGGATTTGGGGTGGAGAGTTCTGTATACGTCTATTAGATCTGCTTGGTCCAGCTCTGCATTCAAATCCTGGGTATCCTTGTTAATTTTCTGTCTCATTGATCTGTCTAATATTGACAGTGGAGTATTGAAGTCTTCCACTATTATTGTGTGGGAGTCTAAATCTCATTTTAGGTCATTAAGAACTTGCTTTATGTATCTGGGTGCGATAGACAAATGGGGTCTAATTAAACTCCAGAGCTTCTGTACAGCAAAAGAAACCATCACTAGCGTGAATCGGCAACCAACAGAATGGGAAAACATTTTTGCAATCTACCCATCTGACAAAGGGCTAATATCCAGAATCTACAAAGAACTAAAACAGATATACAAGAAAAAAACAAACAACCCCATTCAAAAGTGGGCAAAGGATATGAACAGACACTTTTCAAAAGAAGACATACATGAGGCCAGCAAACATATGAAAAAACGCTCATCATCACTGGTCATTAGAGAAATGCAAATCAAAACTACATTGAGATACCATCTCACGCCAGTTAGAATGGCTATCATTAAAAAATCTGGAGACAACAGATGCTGGAGAAGATGTGGAGAAATAGGAACACTTTAACACTGTTGGTGGGAGTGTAAATTAGTTCAACCATTGTGGAAGACAGTGTGGCGATTTCTCAAGGATCTAGAAATAGAAATTCCATTTGACCCAGCAATCCCACTATTGGGTATAAACCCAAAGAACTATAAATAGTTCTACTATAAAGACACATGCACACTTATGTTCATTGCAGCCCTGTGTACAATAGCAAAGACCTGGAACCAACCCAAATGCCCATCAATGATAGACTGAACAAATAAAATGTGGTACATATACACCATGGAATGCTACGCAGCCATAAAAAACGATGAGTTCATGTCATTTGTAGGGGCTTGGATGAATCTGGAAACCATCATTCTCAGCAAACTGACCCAAGAACAGAAAGCCAAGCCCCGTATGTTCTCACTCATAGGTGGGTGTTGAACAACGAGAACATGTGGACTCAGGGAGAGGAGCATCACACACAGGGGACAGTTAGGGGGCATAGGGGAGGGACAATGGCGGGTGGGGAGAGAGGGGAGGGTGGGGACGGATAAGATGGGGAGAAATGCCAGATACAGTATGCACCTAAAGTAAAATAAATAAATTTTAAAAAAGAGAGAGAGAATTGTTTAGAATGCACGTGTAAATCTTGCCTAAACTTTTAGGATCAAATGGGTTGAATCCAAGTTAATGATGTTCCATTATATTTCTCAGTGTACCTGTGGGAAGGCCTTTATGTTATGGATGGAAAAAAGCAGCAGCAGCTCAATGGTAACTATGATATAATTGCCTGAAAGCCACCCTTCATTTCCTGTATTTTGCTCAAATGCATTTCTTTGTGACTCTCGTTAAGAGGAGGATTAGGGCTATGTCAGTCTGCCTGCAATAAAACAAGCTAGGTCCTTGCATCAAGATGCTCACATAAGAACCAGAGAACTGCTGTCAGTGGTTATGGGAAGGAAGGAATATACAATATCGACAGGGAATGTGCAAATCATTTACCCAGGAGGAAGCTTTCTCTCTTTGATTCCCCAGGAGCCCTCAACCATCAGTGTGTGGCTGGATTATTTCTTCTGGCTCCTTGCCAGGTGGTGCAACTTCTTGCAAATGCAACCTCTCAGGTGTCCCTTCTGTCCAATTCAACCACTAGTGCACGTACCTAGGCTGGGCCCAGTTGGGTCCATACATGACCAGTATGACATAGCAAGGAAAACCATCAAATACTTTATTGCCACTTGGCCCTGGTGTGTTCTTTTTTAAATTTGAATTTTGCCTCGTTACTTTAGTGGTGTCTTTCAGGCTGAGGTTGTCTAGGCTCAGCAGATAAATTGCTTATAGTAAGTAGAAAGTAAAATTGAGATTTATTATGGATGTTTCAAATCAGGCAAGTTCAGGGCAAGACAAGCACAGTACTCCTGGGTAGAGATCTTTGGAAACTTCTAGTGGAAACCTCTATTCAAATCGGTGTGTTGGAGGGAGGAGAAAAGTGAGCTTTCATGCCACCAGTAAGTCAGATATAGGTGATGGGGAGGAAGGCAGCAAATCACACTGCCATGTGTATACCTATGCAACAATCTTGCATGTTCTTCACATGTACCCCAAAACCTAAAATGCAATAAAATATATATATAAAAAAATAATAATCTAATTGGATACCTGGAATCAAGTGAGGGATAGTGATTTGAATTCAGGAGACTTCTGAGGGTTAGCTAGCATGCTGTACTCATAGGCTGTACTTGGAAACAATAAAACCCTTATCAAATATGACTGAAATGTATTTTCCACCATCAGGAAAATTGTGCAGGGGCCAAGGAGCTCCAAAGTAAGGGAGGAGATCCTCCTTTGTTGACCTTGCCTTTGTTGATGATGGCAATATTAGTGCAGCGTATTAACACGAGGCTATTAAACCCCAATTTCTGAGCCAAATAAAATGAATATGGTCACAGTATTATGGAAGATATACTGCTCATCTAAACCTCCCCTTCCTTCAGCTCCCAGTCTGAGAGTTACCTCCAGCATCTCTGGCTCACTAATCAGTCCTATAGAAACACAGACGAGAAAACAAGGTCGCTCATCTTTTGGCTTCTGCAAATTATTTTCCTCATAAGGGTTCATTTCAAAAGATTTAATATACAAAGTTTTACCTACATCTCCCAACTGGCTGCTCTTACAAATGCCGGGTAGGCTCCGTGCCAGCAACCAGGCCTGACTCAGTCTAGACCGGAGCCTTCGGTAACCTGCAGCCCCAGTCCTTGGGAATACAGCCTGGACATGGTTCTTCTTGATGCTTCAACAGCTGAGGAGGCCTGATCACTGCATCAACCTTTCTCTCTCCTTTTTCTGTTCTGCACTTGAATAAGAGAAACTCAGGGACAAAGCATTGTTTTCTCCTCTTTAAAACCTGTGCAGAAGTCAAGGACTGACATCAGAACAATTCACCCACGTGAATGAACCCTGTCTAGTTTTGTGCCCCAAAATGCCAGTTCAATTCCGGTCTAGACCACAACAAACTCATAGTGTTCACTTGTACCTCAGGCCATGCCTTGGATTCCCTCCTTCCTTCCTTCCTTCCTTCTTTCTTTCTTTTTCTTTCTCTTTCTTTCTTTCCTTCTCTCTCTTCCTTTTTATTTCCTTCCTTCTTTCTTCCTTTCCCTCCCTCCCTCCCTCCTTCCTTCCTTTCTCTTTTCTTCTGTTCTTTCTTTCTCTTTCTTCCTTTTTCCTTCTTTCTTCCTTTTGCTTCCTCCCTCCCTCCCTTCCTATCTCCCTTCCTCCTTTTTCCCTCCCTCCCTCCCTCCCTTCCTCTCTCTCTCTCTTTCTTTCTTTCTTTGTAAAGAGAAAGGAGTCAGTTCTCCAATTCTTTGGATTAAATGAGCCATTTTCATCCTTCCTCTTGAGACAAATCTGGAAAAGACAACAATATTTCCTTCTGTAACTTCATCAAACTCCTTGTATACATGTCAAGACCTATTATAAACATTGGGTTATCAAAATTTAACATGTTTGCAAGAAAAAGATTCCAGAGTAACAGATGAAGAACTACGTATTTCAAGCAACATGAACAATACACAGTTCAAACATCACATAGTAGCTTGTGTGGGCACTGAGGTAGTATCATGGTGAGAAAAACTCAGTGGTAATTTTGGCAACCCTGACGAGACGTGTATACACATTTGTGTGAAAAGTCCCCATAGGAATCAGGGCATACCATCTTTTATAATTTCATCCCCCAGCCAACCCTCCTTTTTTTTGGCGGGGAAACAGAGTCTTGCTCTGTTACCCAGGTTGGAGTGTAGTGGCGCAATCTCAGCTCACTGCAACCTCTGCCTCCTGGGTTCAAGTGATCCTCCTGCCTCAGCCTCCCGAGTAGCTGGGATTACAGGCATCTGCCACCATGCCCAGCTAATTTTTTGTATTTTAGTAGAGACGGGGTTTCTCTTTGTTGCCCAGGCTGGTCTCCAACTCCTAACCTTGCGATCTGCCCGCCTCAGCCTCCCAAAGTGCTGGGATTACAACCTTGAGCCATTGCATCTGGCCTGGCCAAAACTTTTTATCCAGAATGTCCCTCTATGACCACTTTCTACTTAAATGCTTTCAACTGGACTTTAGTTTTCTTAAATAAGTATTTTGTTTCTTTTAGGCTTATTATTCTTATTGAGATATAATTCTCTCATATTACTTTTATTTAATTCTTAAAACACAGTCTCAAGCACAATTGATACATTTGACTTGTAAAAGTTTGGTGAAAGTATTGATTATTTAAACAGAACTCATGGTTGTGTTCTAACTTGCATCTGTTTTTGAGAATTGAAAACTGTTTCGGCACTCTACAAATGCCAGTGGATTTCTACAGTGACTGGATATTTTTCAATGGCAACATCTTTGGAATCTACTTCTGTGTCATAACACAGCAGTGTTACATAAGACAGTTAATATTCTCATGGTTATTCCAAGAACTTAGTATTGATTATATAACCTTAGCAATAGCTTTTTAACACCAGAATCTTCATAGCTAGACGCAGCCATTATGCAGAGCGTATTTTCAGGAGATAATTAATGTCTTTCTTTTGATTAGTGAAAATCTCCACTTGGATCTTACATTAATCAAGAAACACATGTTTTTCCTATCGAAAAGAAACTTTTTTTTAAAAAAGAAAGAAAGAAAGAAACACACATAACTCCTTTCTCAGATAGAATGGATTCTTAAGAATGGATTCAAATATTAAAATACTAATATTTGAAATATCAATATTTTAACAATTTGCCTATATCAAAATATTCTAATTAGAAACTAATTTTAATTAAAATTTGAAAGTTAGAAACTAATTATAATTAAAAAAATAAAAACTATTCTGGTGTTTATTAAATAAATAATAATATAACCTATACTGGTTTTTACTGCTTTATAACATAAAGTGATAATACAGTTGCAATTTGTTTTATCGTCTATTGGTTTGAATTAATAAAAACAATTCAAGGGAGTGAGGGATAAAAGACTACAAATCAGGTTCAGGGTATACTGCTCGGGTGATGGGTGCACCAAAATCTTGTAAATCACCACTATAGAACTTACTTGTGTAACAAAATACCATCCGTTCCCCAAAAACACATGGAAATAAAACATTAAAAAAAAAACAATGTAACTGAAACTGAAGATCTAGGAATATTAATGGTAGCTAAAGGAGTTGTTTTTATCATCTTGGTCTGTTTTCAAGGCTGTCCTCTGTAAAGTATTGACTTTAATAATATTTTTAAAACTAGGATTATAATGGCCTTTTATTTTAGGTTTGACTATAACAGCATTGTAAGGTATCAACAAAGTAAGGTATCCCTTACTCTGGTCACGATGTGTTGACATCAATAGTAGTGGGAATTTGTAATCAGCTGGCATTCAGGTGACAGGAAGACCAGCAATTATTGAGTGCCCGTTGTGTGCTGGCCTTCATTAAAGGTATGAATAGCAGGAGAGGCAGTCTCCCTGATGTCAAGCTGTTTAAAATGGAACTGTCAATGGAAATTACATGTGCATTAACTTTCTTAACAAGAGACTTAACCCAATATGTTGTTATGTGCAGATAAAATACATAAGTTCCAGGAGTCTAGACAACAAAGCTATGATGAGTTGGAAATGAGAAAAATTGAAGGAAACTTCCTGGAAATACAAACTAAAATCTGGTAGTGAGGGATTGAGGGGTGGGAGGTCTGGAGGATTCGAGTGAATGCCTGGAAGCTAACTCCATTTTAATGACACCAGATAGTAAATAAAGTATCCCATTAACATGGAGATAGTTTGTGTGATATGACAATCACACCTGAATGATACTTATGCTAATTTACTAGCTATTAAATAGAAAAAGTCTGACAGGTAAAACTCACATGATTTTATGGGACTTAGGAACAATATACACTTGCTTATGATTTACTTTGCTATGCCTTTTAAATGTTACAAAAATTAAAATCACGGTAAAGAGAACATGCATTTTGATAGACATGTGTATAAGTAGATGAGTTTAACATTTACTTTTCTTTGCTTTTATATGTTCATAAAGAAAAGTTATTATCATTTAAAAAGGAAAGAGATTTTTCAAGAATCAATGATGTGAAATTTACAACAGTGAGCACTAATATCCACAGTTGTAAAATAAAATCAGTTAAGACACAGAACTGCATGTTTACCAAAAAGTTCATAAAATATTAACCATGTTAGTTACAAGCCTAACTCTTAGGTTATTAAAAATGAATGCATGATTAAATTATCTTGAAGAAATTTCATACTTTTTTGTGGAAAATCCCCATTTAAAAAGGTCTTAGGCTCTACCTAGACTCATGTTTTTAAGAATATAAAATCCAAATTAAGTGACAATCAGGCAGGCATTATTTCCTCTATAAATAAACGTCAGACATAAATACTAAAATTAATATAGAATTAACTTGATTTAAAAATAACAGCATGTAGAATAGTGTTTGGAGAATTTACATATAGTTATGGTTGTATAGGTCCACTAATTTAAAGTTTCATTAGCAATACAAAACTCTTGATCATCTTCCTTGGTAAAAAGCAGAGACAAATGTTTTATATTATTTTTAAATGTTGAACTAGTAGTAATGGTCATCATTATTTTGGCACCATTACTGGTGTTAACTACCCTTTTAATATTCTTTTACTTAGTTTTTTTTTTTTTTCTTTGCAACGTTTTTTTTTCTTTGCAACATTTGCAAACTCTCTGCTTGGCATTTCCTCAGCTGAAAGTACAGAAAATTGTTTATTTTACTGAGAGCACTGAAACTTTGTGAATTTCTGCCATCGCTCTTCCTCTCCTCCTGATAATGACAGTATGCTTAAATTGTCCTGTAGTCTAATTACATTTTGCCATGTAACTATATTGCAGCCTTTATGGGAACTCTCAGAATACAGTGTTCCCTCAATTATGGGCCGGTGCATTTATTCACGAAAGGTTTGGAGTAACAAAAATGTAGTGTCACCCAGCCTTCTCCTCTTTCTGATATATTAGTAAAGAAACTCAAAGAGAAGGAAAGGAATCCGCAAGCAGCGCGTTCTCCTGCGGGCGCCGCAGCACCTGAGCACAGGTGAGTGACGGAGCCTGTGTGTCTGCGCCTTTGTCATTAAAGTCTTCGACTAAGCAAAGTTCATGAAGAAAAGAAAGTGGCTGAATGCCTCTGAGACTTACAGACGCGGACACCAGTATGAAGGAGGGAGACCATGTATCCAAATTTCATAGCTAATCAGTAAACCCCTCCTTAACTTGTTCCTTTCCCGTTGTCATGCTTTGTGATTTTAATTTGTTCAGGAAAACGTCCCTTCCAGCAAGCACTTGGAGAAAAGACGGACGAAAGGTAAACAGGAGGTTGATTCTGGGAAAGGGTGATTGAAAATTCCAAAGTTTGCCTCCTGATTTAACAAGGACTCCCGGGACAAATATTTGGTGTTTCCCACTCTGTCTCCTGCGCCCGCAAGGGGGCTTATAGGCAAGTTAAATGTATATTTTCTTGGAACTGAAAAAAATCACTTTAATAACTTCAAAATCAAATAATGAAACTTAAATGACAAGGAGAAACATTTTTGCATGTAAAGGAAGGAACAATATACACTTGAGGAGAAACCTGTCTTTCCTAAATGTGCGGGCAGCCCCCAGCCCCTGCCTGGTCCAGGCGCGACGGCACAAACTCCAGACTCGCAGCAATGTAAGCGGAGTGGAATCTGCGCGGCCAGAGAAGCGTCAAGCTGGGAGACTGCCGGCAGCCTGGCTCAACCATTCTAATTTTTTCTTTGCCGAAAAAAATTCAAAAACAAGGGCAACGCCCCTAAGGTAAGAGTCACCAGAATCATTTTCTTCTTCCACGAATGTAGGGATTCTGACCCAGTGAGTGCGAAGGCTGATGCCCGTTACACGCGACACACAGACGTCCGGGAATCGGACTCAGACGTCCGGGAATCGCGGAGACGTCTGTGGACTTTACTCGGGGAGGGGAGCCCCAGCATGTCCTTCTAATCCCAACTGCTCAGCTTGTGCAAATACGAAAGTGTTATCTTCCACTGTGGGGAGTTTGGATGGGAGTCGGGGAAAGAACTGACTAGTGAGGAATCTGGAGCGCGCTTCAAAATAAAAATACAAGTGAAACTGGATAGAGAGAAGAAAACGTGTAGGGCGAGAAACGGCCCCAGAACCCAGCGCACAGAGGGAGCCCAGGGCCCTGGGCCAGTCCAGTTGCTGTACCATAGCGCACGCCTCGCGCTTGGCTGACCGCTTTGCCCTTCGTGAAAGCTGGGCTTTGGCACGTGTGCTCCACTCCGGAGAAAATAACCTCGTCCTGGGAGTGAGGACTCGTCCTGGGAGTGAGGACAGCCCGTGCCACCGTGGGACAGCAGACCCACCACCTCTCCTCCGACCCAGCGCGCCACGGTGGCCCCACCCCGCGTGCCTGCCCGAACGCGGACACCTGCGCATCTGTGCGCCCTTGTGCTCCAACTTCCCCAAACTTCTGGCGGCTCCTAGTTCTGAGCGCCCATTGGGCGGCTCATTTCCCTTCAGTGGCAACTGCCTGCATTCGTGACTACCAGGTGGGGGTGTCCAAGAAAGCCGCAGATGGCAAGGCAGCCTCAGGGTTTGGGGGCAATGATCTCATGGTCTTGCCCATTTTGGCCACAGTTTGCCCTTTCCCTTCTCTAACCCCAACCAATGCAAACTGGGCTTGTGCAGACGAAGTTCCTTTTAAAGTGAATATCCGAGAGTCCTGGGGAGGAACCGTATTTCAAACCCTAGTTTATGGGAAACACTGAGTGTTCATTTAAACTCCGACCAAAGGTCCTAGTTGGAACTTTCCCTCGGGAGCTCGGACTGAGCACAGCAGGGTTGGAGCTGCTGGCCAGCCACCAGGAGGATTCCCTGGCTAGGGCAACCGGCAGGCCGACGTGGCTCGCCCAGCAGCGCACAGCTGGAGCCGCTGCGGGACTCAGGATTTAGAATCCCCAACACCGGACCCAGATGTGACAGGGCCAGGAGGAAACGCAGCGGTTGCTCTGCCCGTCCGCCCGGGTCCGGGATGCAGGCGGCGCGCCGAGGGCCACGCGGGTGCCGGAGCCTGGCGCAGGGGCCGAGTCCCGCGGGGCGCGCTACGTGGGCGCGGGAGGCGGCGGCGTGGGGAGCGCCTGCTCCGCCAGTGGGCGTCTTCTGCCGCCGCCGCCACCACCGCCACCACCGCCTCCACGGGCAGCGGCACTGCGGCGCTTTTCAACGTTGCTTTCCAGCCGCCGCCGAGGCTCAGCAGCCGGAGCGCTCACAGACCACGCCACGCCTCGCCTGCAGGGAGGGTCTCCGCCGCCCCTCGCTCCGGCTCGGGAGGGGGCCGATTGTGCGCGCCTGCGGGTAGCCGGGAGCCGTCGCTCGGGCCCGGCCCCCGGCCCCGGCTCCGGCTCCTTCCGCAGCCCAAGCCGAGCACAATGTGAAGACTGGACTGGGAGAAACCAGAAGACCGGAGGGAAGGACCAGGCTGCGGCTCGGACGGCCGGCGGGAGTGGGCAGGTCCTGCGGGGGCGGAGCCCACCGAGCCCCGGCCCGCTGCGCCCCTCCCTCGCGCCCGCCCGCCCGCCAGCCAGCGGCCTGCCCTCTCCGCGGCCCGGGGGAGGAACCATGGCCAGCCCCGAGGAGCCTCTCGCTCCCCGCCCCCAGAGTCCCCCGCCAAAGGCCGGGGACCAGCCGGGCTGCGGCCCGGGCAAACTCCGCCCGGAACCCAGGCGTAGCGCGGCCGGCGGGGGGAGCGCGGCGGGCGGGGGCCCGGCCCCCGAGTGGCCTGGCCGCGGCCGGGCAGAACGCGCCGCGCCCCCGCGCCCGCCCCACTCCTCCGCAGGCCCCGCCAGCCCCGCGGGGGGCCCCGGCGCCCTCTCTGCGCGCGGCGGCGGCTGCGGTTGGGTCGCGGCCCGCGCTCCCTTGGCGCTCGCCTTCTCCTCCCGGGTCCCCTCCTCCTCTCCATCTTCCTTTTACTTCTGGCCGCCTTCCCCCCCGCCGCCCCCCTCTTTTCTCCCCTCCTCAGCTGCCTTTCACCTCCCCGTGCGTCTCCCAGGAAGGGAGGGCGCAGCGGCGGCGGCGGCGGCGGCGGCGGGAGGAGGCGGCGATGCTGGCGGAGGAGGAGGAGGAGGACAAGAGGCAGCTCCCTTGAGGGTCCCCAGCAGCAGTAGTCACCGCGGCGGCGGTGGCAGCGGCGGCGGGCGGCGGCGGCTCTTCCTCTCGCCTGCGCTCCAGGGCTTGCTGCTCCCAGCCCGCGCCGGGCCCCGGCCGCCGCCGCCGCCGCCCCGGCTCCCCCTCGGCCCGGCCGCTTGCCGCGCGGGCTTCCCCGGTTTCCCCGGCGCTGGCCCAGGCGGCGGCGGCCAAACTCCGCGGCGTCCCCTGGGCGCCAGCTTCGCCCTCGCCGCCGCGGCCGCGCTGCTTTTCAGCTCCGACATGGAAGATGGACCTTCTAATAATGCGAGCTGCTTCCGAAGGCTGACCGAGTGCTTCCTGAGCCCCAGTAAGTGGCCTGCTCCCCGTTCCCCGGAGGTGGGGCGTCTCCTCGACCCCTGGGGGCGGGCTGGGGGCTTGAGCGGCTGGGTTGGGAGCGGGTGGCGAGCGGAGTGCCGGTGTCCGGGCGTGGAGCCCCCAGCAGGATTTTCTGGAGGGACAGGAGCCGGTGCCCCTGGCGGAGCGCGGGAGCCTTCGGCCGCGCGGGGACACCGGGGTTTCCCAGGCTCCGCGTGCGCGCGGGGGAAGGGCGGCCCAGAAGGGCGGCGGGAGCTGGGCGTTTCGAGCGGGACTTGCCGCTTGCTTCCCTGCTCCTCGTGCAGTTTCTGGCCACGCTCCTCCGGCGCGTATTTATACTCTTAACTTTGTGACCACTTAGCCAGGTTCCTCCCTCTTGAGCCTGTGGCCATTTGGCTGGAGCAGACGCGCTTCCTTCCACTTGGGGGTCCAGCCCACCCGGTCCCTGTAGCCGGGATGAGGGAGGCCGGGGCCTCGGAACCCTGCGCTTCCAACGGTGAAGGCACCGCCGTTCTCCGGGACTCGGAGTGGGCGCGCCCGGCCTCCCACCCCGCGCAGTGACCGTCGTCATCCATAGCATGAAGTGGCGGGGTGGAGACCGGTGCACCTCCACCCAGGGGACGCACCCCCACCCCAGGCCGCGTCCTGTTGGTCCTGGGGCTTCTCTGGGGTCCGGGCTGGTAGAGAAAAGGGAAAGACAATGGGGCGCTAGGGTGGAAGAGAAAGGCGCCGCCGCCTCCGACCCTCGGGATGCGTCCCCGGGCCCACTGTGGCGTGGCCGCTTACTCCTCGGCACCCGCGGGCACGGGTCTGAGAGCGCGCTGGGGCAGAGATGGCAGAGGGCCTGTCACGCGGGGGACAAGATTGAGCAGAAAAGTCAAGGCAGGGGTTCTCTAGAAGGAACCAGGCAGGCGGGAGACAGGAAAGAGGAGGCGCCCGGTGCGCAGAGGAGGGGAGCGTCGCGGGTGGAGGGCGAGCAGGGTGAGGACGGGATGACCGCGGCGGGGCCGGGTGGGAGCTCCTACTGGTCCGGGAGGTCGCGCCCATGGGTCCCCCGGGCAACTCCGGCGCCAACGGAGCCGGGCGCGGCTCATCACGGCCCAGAGCTCGGCTCCGGAGCCACCGTCCACCGCGTGCGCACCCGAGCCTTTGTCTGCGCCTCGCTCAGGAGCCGCGTTTCCGCCGCGCCTTCTCAGGGCAGACGCTCTTCCAGGATTGCTGTTTCGGTTTCCCGCTGCCAACTGCTGCACACTCCCAGGCCTGGGCCGACCCGCGTCTCCAGAGCACCCAAGGTTGAGCCCCTCCCCGCAGCTGGAGCTGATCCGGGCTCATTGCCTGCCCAGGCATCTTTGGGGTGCAGCCCCCGGGCTGGCAAGCGTGTCCGCGCCGGGATAGGCCACTCCTTGTAACCCCGCTTCCCTAGCAGGGGCCAGTCCACGGCGAAAGCCGCGTGGTCAGTGGCCTCTCGCACACCCGCGCGGGCTCCGGTCGAGAGTCGCCGCTAGCACTTCATTGGCTGGCAGGGTGCTGGCCCGATGCTCCCAGCTGACCCCCAAGTCCTCCCGCAGGTGTCTGCCCCCCTTCATTGCAGTCTAGACCCCAGCTGCAGTCTAGGTGGGAAAGGGATCTGGGGATGGGTGTCCGTGGACAGAGCATGTGGCCTTCTCTGTTGGCCAGAGATGTGATTAGTAGAAGCACTTTCCTTACTGAAGTGGACCCCCATGGCTACGCATTGAAGATGGTACAGAGAGTATGGGGCGCCACCAGCTCTCCCGGGGTGTTGGGGTCAGCCTGTAGGCCTGGTGTAGGACTGGGGTTCTTCCCGGTCCCCTAAGTGGTGAGCTTGTGAATTATTTTTCGAAAAAATAAACATCTTAACTTTTCTCAGTTGGCTGTTGACTTGGGGTGTGGAGGACTGAAGTCTGATCTACCTTGCAGTGACAAGCTATGGGGGGGGGGGGGTGCGACTGAGACACAGGACTGTAGGCTTCTGGGAAAAGCCCGCGGTCCTGAGATGCTGGAGCTTCTGTTGGGGCTGCTGGCGCCTGTGTTCAGGGCGGTGCTGATGCCGTGGAGGGGAACAGAGATTCGCGGCTCTGGATATAGGGGCTTACTCCTCCCAGGGGATTCCTAGCAGGTTGTCCCTTTAGAAAGACAGAATCCCCGGAGAGGAGAAGGGTCAGTAGAAGGGTCTACTCTGCAGAAAGGCCCAGCAAGGAGAAGCGGGAGCATCAGAGAAACCACACTTGTCAGGGGACACTCAAGAGCGGTCCCCTCACCCCTCGCCCCACACCCTGCCCTGCCCAGAGCAGTAGCTTTGGGCTTGAACAGGAGTAAAAGGTTAGGACAGTCTCATCTGGGACATGACTGAGGCAGTAAACGAGAAGATACTTTTAAACAAAATCTATTATCAGACCCACTTCACTCCGGCTTGGGAAAGGGAGAGACTGATTCTTAAAGGAGAATAGGCAGTTTCTGCTCTGACCAGCTTGTCTCCACCTTTTGGGTCTTTGTTTCTGTCTGTTGCTGCCTGACAGCCACTGGTCTGAATTGCTAAAATACCGAAGCTGGACAGATTTTTGTGATATTTGCCATTTAAAAAATCAGCCTTTTGAAAAATAATTTCTAGATTCTGTAAAAATGTAAAAATGCCCAAACACAGACAGCTGTGTCTAATTGTTGAGTGTTGTTATTATTTTTTCTTTCAGTTTGATCTCCTCTTGGTCTGATACGCAGGTTGACATGTAAAGGCTGCTGTGTCCAGTTATGCTTTGGTGAATGCTGGTTTTATTTTTGTTACCATCAAAAGCAAATCATGTATAGATGGTATGATATTACCAGCTTCGCTCCTGTCCATTGTAGCTCTGCATTTTGGCTCTTCACACTGACCGGCTGGTTTGCTCTCTCATGCACCAAACAACACTTAGTAAGAGCTACTGCCAGGAGCCAGGCCCCAGAGATGGAAAGAAAGAAGCCAGGAAGCTGCTGTGGGAGGTGTTCGCCAACCAATGAGATAGACGGAGCCCCTAGAAGCAGGTTTGACATTAATGCCAGGGGTCAGTGGCCACCATGCCCAATGCCTTCACTCTGTCCTTATCGGGCCGTTCCTGACTTCACCTCATGTCCTGCCATGTGCCTGTAGTTGCTGACCTCTGGGCTCTTCCTCAGGCACCTAGCTTCACACTTCATTGTGGCGAAAGTTGCCATTGGAGTAGGAAACAGTGTTGTTGCTGGAGAGCCTGGCGCTTGCTCATGCAGTGCAGAGCCGAGAAGTCATGTTGGACAGTCCAGTGTGAGTGGCACTTGATCTTCTGGAAAAGACAACTCAGGTTGTGTGCGCTGGTGGTCAGTGTGGCTGCTCTAATGTCACGAGGCTGCAGAGATCAGGAACTCTGAGGCATGCCCGCCCATGGAAAGGAGGACAGTCAGGAGCCACAAATCTGCCCCGAGCTCTCTCTGATGTCTGTGTTTTCCCGGTTAGCTACTCATTTGACACAAAGAGATAGAGACAAAGGAAAACCCTGGTTGGTCAAGGAGGATACCATGAAAGTGAGGAAAATAAGATGGGAAAAAAATTATGAATGCAGACTGCAGATATCTTCAGACTACAATTGATTGTGTATTTCCCAAATATTCAAAACAGGAGATGTGTATATTCCCAGGAACTGTGGAGTTTAAATGTGCTGCACGCTCTTCAGTGACCACTCTTACTGTTTCTTGAGACATAAGATACTGTGTGGCCGACGCTTGAACACATGAAATAAATATGATCTCTTTTAAGAGCAAATACATTTAACACATACAAACTACACTAGACTTCGCCTTTAGCTTCTCTTTTTGGGCTCAGGGAGAGGGAGGTTGCAGAAGAATGCCAGAGCAACACTCAGCAGTAGAAATGGGTCTAAATCAGCCAACGGCGGACTCATAGATACTTGTTGAGTACCTCCTGAGTGTAAATTGTTTGAGGGAGATTAAAATAGTGATAACAGATCCCTCAAAGGACTTGGAATATAGTTATGGACACCTGCAGAGATAACCAGCAAAGCAAGGCTGTGACTTCTCCCTGCAGAGCTGGGGTGCCGACCTGAGTGTCTCAGTCCTCAGCCCTCTGTGGAAGGGTGACCTATTTTTTTGGTTGGGAAATCAGAAAGAACTTAAGGCCAAAGGGCAGAGCTGTTGAAACTGGTGGGATTCTTTGGGTTATTAATATTTACTTTCATGAAATTCCACTTTTAATTTTGAGAAGCCTGTGTAGACAAAGATAATTCCTAAAAAAGCAAATGAAAAGCAGTAGAAACATTGGAAGATGATGTTGTCGGCTATCCCACCCAGTATATTGTCTTAGATAATTTCTGCATGTAAAACTTTTTTCACTCCATTAGGAAAAAAAATTCAGTGCAGTAGTCAAGCAGATATGAGGATTTTGTTTACTATAAAGCAGGTTAAACATAGTGGGGTGCACGTTTCACCAACGAATACATTGTTAATTTTTGTTTGTTTCAAAACAGCTGATGCAATCTGAGAGAAAAAATAATTTTCGTGTAAAATGAATATTTTCCCTTAAAAGGAAAACTCTAAGTTGTAATTCAAAACATTTTAATTTCCTTTTAAAATGTAAATTAGGCTCCTCCAGCTGATCTTCTTTCTAAGTCTGTCTAAAGGGAAACTCCACAGGGACAGAAGAGCTGCTAGTCTTGCAAGGAGAGCAGAAGGTATCTAGTACTCTTGTTTTCTTTGTGCCACTCACCGCTTTCTGAAATTACCTTGCTCACTTCTTGGCTTGCCTGCCTTCCCTCTTTGGAAGGGAAGGTCCATGAGATCCTGAGGGCCGATGTCTCTTTTGGTTGTTTCCCTGAGACTGTTAACAGTGGCTGACACACATAGGGAGGGTACTCAAATACCTGTGCTGGAAATTCAGAGATAAAAGCCACAACAAATCTAAACAGAACAAAACATGGTGCCTGTCTTCAAGAAACCGAGAAGTCGATAAGCACTCTTTGAAAGCTTCCTTTGTATGAGCCTCTGTTCTAGGGACTCAGGATCCCAAGGTGTATGAGACAAAATCAGTTATTTCGACATCAGTTATAGTCAGATATCCTCAGACTGGGAGGTCCTGGAAAGGTTTCACAAGGTGGGAAGAGGCAGTGTCTTAGCCTTGCGAGAAGCCTGGGAAGGGAACTTCTAAGGTGGCAGGGTGGAAAACAGCCTGGGACAGGGGCTGGGCTGGGGACTCCAGTGGTAAGACAGGAGAGGGGATTCTTTAGGCTAAGCTAAGGATACTTTACAGTGAACCCTGAGAGGACTCTATAGAAACAGCCATGGAAGGCAGGTAGAAAGAATGCCGTCCGTGCTAGAGCTGGGATTCTGTGTGACTGGAGGGAGAGGGCTGGTCTAGGTGGCAGAGTCCTCAGAGGTGGGAAGAGGTGGGAGCCGGACCAGAGATGGGGCCATGTACATGAACCAGAGACAGGCCATGTACATG